>PVJA010012389.1:0-52141 GCA_004027025.1 Myocastor coypus | reverse complement strand
TATATATATATATATATATATATATATATATATATATATATAATATATGATTACTATGCCTCAAATATATGTCATAAAAACAAAGGAAGTCTGAGAACCAGTCACAGCCAAGAACCTGATGAGAACTGAGGTGTATTAGCTTTTCATCACCGAGGACCCGACATCCAATATCCACAACTTAGCAAGGATCATTTAGTACCCAGTTTCAGGAGAGACTGTGCCTGGTCAGCAAGCTCCAACGCAGAAAGGGTGTGGCGACGGGAAGCTGGCTAGTCCAGGCCAGCTGAGAGGCAGAGCAAGGAACAGCGCCAGAGAGGAGCCAGCAAGAGCTCACATCCAGTACCCAGCACTGCAACATACCCAGGAGCCTAGGATCATGCCCTGTGTCCTGCTAATTTGATAGATCGGTTCTTTTGTTTTGTTTTTGTTTTATTCAGTACTACAGATTTGAACTCGGGAACTTCCGCTTGTCAGGCAGGCAATTCTACCGCTGAACAATGTCCCTTGCCCTCCCCCTCCTGGTAGGCCTTTCTTAACCAATAAACCTGACATATCCGGACTCACAGTCACGCCTGATGACTAATGTAATGTGTTATCCTGAATTCAATCCTGGATAGGAAAGGTTAGTACATAAAACTTAAAACCAAAATCAAGTTGAACATGTGCCTAGTAGCAGCATATATATCAACTGATAGAGTTGTGACGAAAGTACTGCCTTCAGGTGAGATGTCAAGGAGAGGCTAGGAGCTCATAGCGCTCTCCATATTGTCTTCGCAACTCTTCTGCAACCCTGAAGTTCTTAAAATAGAACATTTATTCATGAGAATGCTAATCATACACCTAATGCATAATCTAGCTATTCCATTTCTGTGTATTTCCCAAAGAGAAATGAAAGAACATATCTAAATAAATGTCATACTAGTTCTATTAAAAATACCTCCAAACTAAGAAAAAGAGTCCATCCTTGGAGAATACAAGAATAAAGCGTGGCACAAATGCATGTATATATACATATACTGATATATGTTTATGGAAACAAAACATCCAGTGATGAAATGGGATGGACTATTGCTGCTGACAACATATACGAGTCTTAAAATAATTCTGCTGACTATAAAAAGGACCACCAAGGAATGTACATATGGCGTGCATGGTTCCATTTGCCGAGAATGTCTGGAAATCCAAACTAACCCACTAATCCCAGGAAGTGGCCTGAGCTTGCCTGACAGTGGGAATCGGTTGTGGTGGGAGTGAGGGATGGTGAAAACTCGTGTGGAAACCTTTGAGGAGATCCTTATGGTCACTGGCATCATTGTCATCTTAGTTTAATAAAGGTATGCATATGTCAAATATTATCAAATTATATATTATCACCATATAGCTTAATATGTATTCATTAAGCTTCAGTAAAACTGGTAAAATTACCTGAATATGTATTAGGTACTAATCTTAATAACATGAATTTAGTATTGAAATTTATAGTAAAGAATAATGTGTGCTGATACAGGTATGTTTTTCTTTTCTTTTAATTTTATTAATTTATTGGATGCAGGGTTTCACGACGCAGTTCAGACTCACAGTGATACTCTTTTCTCAGCCTCCCCAGTGCTAGGGTTACAGGTATGCACTCCCAAGCCTGATTTTGGGACCAGCTGCACACGTGCTACCTGGGGTGGGACTCCAGTCCTTGCACTTGCCAGGCAGGCACTTAGACCCCTCAGCCAGAGATGTTGTTAATAGGTTGGGTCCATTCAGATCTCTTTGAAAAAAATCAATTCTTCTTAAAAACATACCTGTGGAGGCCTGCAGGTTAGCTCAGTTCTTTTGGCACAGGCAAACACAGTAAGGCACATGGGGACCAGGATTCAGTCCCCAGCTCCACCAGCCCTACCCAACCCACCCTTAAGGCAGCCTGAGTCAGCCAAAAAATACTTCTTCAGAACACATCTCAGTTTGTTTCATATTTAATTTTTTTTCAGGACCAGGGTTCAAACTCATGACCTTACGCTCATCAGGCAGGCACTTGTGCCACAGTGCTATCTCCCTGGCCCTTCATATTTGATTTTTGTTTGCTACTTTTCTTAAAATTTTGTGATTATCTTGTGATTTAAATATCTGAACACTTGACACATTTTTTAAAAACATAGTAGATGTGATTTTCTAAAAAATAAGATTTTATTTCCAGAATTAGAGTTGTCATTATAATACCTTAGTAGAAAGTCAAAAATTCCTTTTAATTAATACACAAGTATCTTTCAATGAACAAAAAGTGATATATGAAAAAAATCTTTATGTTTTTAAAGTATTGCCATAAACAGAAATTTAGAAAAGAAGTTTGGATCAAATTGTATTTTAATGGAACTGCTCAAGATTTAGAGTCAAGTCTTCATGCAAAATGAGCGAAAACGCTAAGCAGCTTCGGTTTTAAAAACCTTCAGAATGCTAAGGCTCTTTTGCTGTTTTCTCCTATAACTGTCTAATGCAGCAACTGTGCAACCTGAGATGGAGGAAAGAGCCAATATGCCAAGGAGAAATACCTTGCATTAAGCTGTTTTTCACTTAAACATCAAAGCTTCCTTACATTAAAAGTGGACAGAAATAAAAACGATAATCTGATGCTATAAAAAACTATTTCTCTGGATGATGTATTTTTTTGAAAAAAAAAAGAGAGAAACTTGCTTAGTATTTTACAGAAGGAAATATAAACAAAGGAAATATAATTACAAACAAATTTTTAGCCCCAGAAAATTGAGTGGTAAAGTAAAAGACAAGTAAGATAAATGAAAGTGTAGATTCTAACCCTAGGGCAGTTAGTCCACTGCACCCTGCTAGAACAGGGTAAAAAAAAAGCTTGAACCTAGAAGACAGTGATAAGCTTCCTTTACTCAACAAAAAACAAGCTGCAAGCAAAGGCAAGGGATTTTACCTCCTGAGAAATACAATTTTAGTTTGTCTAAAATTTGTATGTGATAAATTCTAAATTCTTCAAGTGCCTTCTAGGCAGTTTTGCTCCTCAAAATATGGATCATTTGAGGGTCAAAAGTAACCCTTGTCCAAATTCAGAACAGCTATGAGTAATTCTTCTGTATCCTGGAAGGGACAAAAAGCTCCAGTAAATGCAAAGATGTTTCTTTGGGGTAGAAAATGATGGCTTGTGAGATGAATAGATGCCGAATTAAGAAGGTTTATTCCCAAGTTACCTGGCTGACACCATCCATCCATCTTTCTCTTATAAGAGAAAGATAATTTTTATATATAGTCATATATTTAAGTCATATATAATATATGTGACTGAGAGATGGGGAGGGGGATAAGGATAGAGAAATAGAGTGAGAGAGATGGAGAGACAGAGACAGAGACAGAGATAGACAGAGAGAATAAGCTATGATGCCTGCTAAGCACACAGTGGACTCCCCGGAATGATGACTAAGACAAGGATACTGGAAGAACAAATACAGTAAGAATAAACTGGAGCAAATGAAAAATATTAAGGAAGATGGGAGCATTTTAAAAAAATACATCTGTTTGATACAAGAAGAATAAGGAAAGGTAGATATGCTACTTACAGCAAGAATGTTAATAATAACACATAGAATATGATAGCCTATCTTACCAGGGATGTGGTTCAGTGGTAGAGAGCCTACCTGGCAGGCACAAGGCCACGAGCTCAACTTCTGGTATCACAAAACAAATAATACATAATCTATGTCTTTTCCTTTCTCCTCTCTGTAAAAGCTACATTTTATTGAGTCAATTGTTGCATGCTCAGTATCAAAAAATCTCAGCCATATTATTCCATTTAAACCTGAAAGCAACACCATGATGTAGATATAAAATGAGTGCTCCAGATTCAAAGCAGATGTGTAACTTGTTCATGATCTCACAGCAAGGGTCCAGGCCAGGATGGGAACTCAAGTAGCTCAGCTCCTGAATTTATGTTGTTAGTCACTGTATTACATTACGTGCTGTGTAAGAAAAGCTCGCAGAAAAGAAGCAAAAGGGTATTTGAAAGCTATGATATCTGTGAAATACACAGCCCACATGTGAGGGTTAATCTAGGTTAACAACTTGGCTGGATTCAGAGACACCTAAAAACTGGTAGAGCACGTTTCAGGGTAGGGTGTCTTCAGAGACAATAGGCATATGGATCAGCACATGGGTCAGAGAACTTGCGGTGAAGACTCACTCTGAGTGCGAGAGGCATCATTTAATAAGCTAGGGACCATATATATATATATATAGTGTGTGTGTGTGTGTGTTTGTGTGTGTGTGTGTGTGTGTGTGTGTGTGAAAGAAAAAGGAAGCCTATACCATTACTCACATTTGTTTGTTTGCTGGCTTGCCTGCTTGCTTTTTATCATGTACATTACTTTCTTCCTGTTTTTCCCTGTGGACAGAAGATTCCAGCTTTTCCCCCTTTGATCGTGATCTCCCCCTAGTCACTCTCCTGGGAGCCCCAGGCCTTCAGCCGCAGGAAGAACTGCATCGTGGATCTCTCTCATTCTGAGGATTGCTGCCTTTTCTTGACTGAGCAGCCATGCTACGGCAAACAGAAACAACCAAAAGGACACCCAGGATTTGGAGGCAGATGTATTTCCATTGATGGGCACTGACCAGAATCATTTCCAAAATATCAGGACCCGATCTCCGGTGGTCTAGGGCTTATGTGCAGTTTGCAAGTGGGAAGAATACAGAAGAATATTTGGCTGTCATTGATTGGTTCCTATATATGCATCTTAGGGGCCAGCTATGCATCACAATGCCCAAGGGTTTCTAAGAAACAGAAGTAACAGGAACTGTAACCAGGGCAACTAACAGAAACTGAAGGGAGGAGGGCATTTGCTGCTACATTTTGTGCTACAGCCACTCGTTCTCCAACTTCTAGGTGACCACTGTGAAACTATTCAGCCTCCAACCCAGTAGGCCAATCTGATAAATCCTTTTTTATAATTAATTATATGTCCATGCTATCAATTCTGTTTCTTTAAAGAACTTGGATAATACATGCCATAAATGAAATTTAACTCAACTCCTGAGCTAAGAAAAATTACCCATCACTAGCTAAAACTATGTAGCTATGAGGCTACTATATCTCTTGCAATGATCTGTGAAGAACACTGAACAACCAACTGATATTCAAGGACCAGCAACAGATTAATGATTTCTCATGCTTCCAGGATAACAGTAACTTGAGGATGATTTAACAAGTCTGTATTGTTTATTGGAGAATACATTATGAATGTTCTATCAAAAAAGGGCCATTTTTTAAAGAAAGATCAATGGCTGGTCACTAAGATGGACACAGAACAGATTCAATAATTTTAAAATTTAAAGCAAGTGAAATAAATACTAATTCTTTAGGAAACTATTTTTAATGAGAGGAAAGCAATAAATAGCTTTTGTGGAATGTAGGAAAGATGACTGGCTAAATAGTCTACACTAGTTAGTTTTTATGTAGTTGGACAACCTTAGAAATAATTTACCGGTAGTTTAATGCCAACCAGAGGAATGTTTTTTAAGTGATTTAATCAAAGGATTTTATTTCACTTCTTTGGAATCAAAGCTTTATCAATAAAAATATAGAGGACACATATCACAATTAAAAATGATTGAAAAGGGAAGAGAAAATAACTACATAGTTTTCCTAGAAGGATTTCAATATTATCTCAACATAATAGGATGATGGATTAAGTCTATCAGATAAACTGCGATAAAAATAAATTCAAAACCACACTGTTGGTCTAAATCGCCAGCAGAACAGGATGCAACGATGTCCCAGGAGCAAGAAAAGCAGCTTCCTGAGACTGTGAGTTGACAGGGATCAACCAAAAGATGGACAGCATCTACTGCTCGCCAAGCTGGCCTTCAGCAAGATAAACACGAGCCAAAGAATGACGAATAGCATAATGCAGTCTCGGGAAAGAAGTACAGGAGTAAAGGCTGAAGGAGAAACAAACACGGAGTCTGCTTGACATGAAGAGAATTGGGTGTTCCTCGATTCTCATGCTTCTGGGTACAAATCATAGGAACTAAAACTAAAATTGACATGCAAGCTAAGAAGCTGCATGTTTTTCACATAATAGATCACAACTAAAGCAGTTTCTACATGGTAATGACAGATTGAAGCATGAAAGGCCAGAAATACTTG
Source organism: Myocastor coypus (assembly GCA_004027025.1). Lineage (NCBI taxonomy): Eukaryota > Metazoa > Chordata > Mammalia > Rodentia > Myocastoridae > Myocastor > Myocastor coypus. The sequence goes on along the minus strand of PVJA010012389.1, from coordinate 45,993 downwards.
TTCTCATAGCCTTTCTAGAACGTTCTACTAACTGACTTTGTCTGTGGGAACAGTGTCTACTCACAACTTCTTGTCCAAGCATATGCAAAGGAGTGGTATTAGCTCCTCACTGACAAAGATGTCCTGTAAGTAGAAAGGACATGGTGCTTGGAGATGTAATGATATAAGGAGGGGAGGGATGTGCACTGAGCAAAGTGGAGTTTTATTATAAGTAGTAAGAAAAACACACTCCAGGTCCACCTCAAGAAGTCCTAAGGAAAATCTGATGGTAGTTGTCAGTTATTTAAGCGTTGTCATATACCCAATGACTTGAGAAGAGAGAATCTAAGTTGCACATAGATATTCAGGAAGCCAGTCACAAGTGGATTTTACTGCATGGTGAGGGAATACCTCTCCCTCTACAAGTTCTCTCGGGAGTGCAATAGCTCCTATACTATCTATCCTGAAAACATCTTTCCACTCAAGTCCAGCCAGCAATTCTTCACAAAAGCATAGGCAATGAGATAAAGGGAAACTGAAATTCCAGTCTATCAATCTGTGAAATAATGCCAGGCTCTCTGGGCAAGAGGTACCTGGTCAGGCTACAGCGTTCTGTACTGCCTCAGCTACTCCCTCACAGTGTTAATATCTACAAAAGGATCACCCTCTGAGAAGGTTCATAAAGAGGTCATGTGTCCTGTTTCACCTGAAAACAATACCTCATACTGAACTTAGTAACTTACCAAAATAACTTGGAAAGCATAAACTTTGTTTCAGAATAGTTACAGTCATAACAACTAGTTTATCACTTAATAATTCACAAAGCACTTTTTATCTTTAAAATACATATCATGGTTTTTCTCATTTTATAGATAAGGATGTTGCAGCCTGCATAATAAAGGAAATGAAGCAAATAAATAAATTTGATCATTAAATCATCAATAAGAAAATGGTCAATTTGGTGTTTTCAATTCATGTCTGTTTCAAAATATGTATAGGTAGCAATTCTTTTGCCTTCTCCTTTTTTTTCTTTTCTCTTTTTTCTCTCCTCCTCCTCTTCTTCTTTCTCCCTTTCTTTTTCTCTTCCTTCTTCTCTTCTTCTCTTTCTTCTTTTCTTCTGTCTCACTGAGTAAAGATTCATATTGAGCTTACAAATCATTTTCTGGTAGAGATGATATTTTTGTAATAATACTACTTCTTAACTCCCACTACTTTGAAGAGCAAAACTCTGTCCTTCCCATATTATATTACTCACTAAAACCTGCAAGCTTTTCCATGCATGCAAAAAGTTTTTAAATATCTCTTAATGGTCTCTTTCCAGCATTTGATTCACTTATGTGTTCCAGTTATGCTGTGTTTCCAGGGAAAGAATAGATCAGAAAGGACATCAGCTCCAGTTGGATATTAAGTCAGCTTTTAACTCCTATCCCTGTCAAGATGACCCAATTTGGAAATAACTCATATTAAGAATAACTTTTTATATCAACCTAAAGGTCTGTTCAAGGATTAGGTATGTCTTAGGCTTATTACTAATATATCTTCTGTCACCCATTAATCCTTCCAGTTTCCCTTCTTTATTAAAATACTACAAGTGTGGAAGTAAATCCTTGTGCTACTTTATTAAATATAAAAATGAACAGCGAGGCAGTAAAAGTTTGCTGTGTACACAGCCCTAGAGGTCAGATTTATATTAAGAAATGCGAGGGAAAATCACAAGGATTGCTAAATGACAGCAAAGATTGATAACTATTGGGCAGGGGGCTGTGACTACAGGGAATTTGCACTGAATAAAATTTTATCTTTTAAAATATATTTTTGAACATTAAATATTAAATTAAGGGTAAGCAAGTAATAATTTTCTTTAATATTGAAGTAAATATTAGTAAGATATGAGAAACAATGAAAAAAAAAGAATGGACAAAAGGGAGAAGAAAAAGGAAAAAGTCTGATAATAATATATTTTTCATAACCTTGAGAAGCTATCTTAAATTTTATAAGAATTGATTGATTGTGTTTTTATAAGATTCAGATATTTACTGTTTTAATAGGAGAGTACATTCAAGCCCACAATTCTAGAGAAAAGTGGAAAAATGCTGTTAGGATTGTTACACGGTGTTTTTTGTTTTGTTTTGTTTGGTTTGGTTAGGTTTGGTTTGGTTTGGTTTGGTTTGGTTTGGTTTTTTGTTTTTGTCTTTCTGAGACAGGGTCTCACTATGCAGTTCAGGCTGGCCTTGAGCTCACTTTTATAGCCCAGGCTGGTCTCAAACTTGCACTGATTCTCCTGCCTCAGCCTCCCAAGAGCTAGGATTACAGGAGTGTGGCACCATGCCTGGCCTCAGGTTTTTTACTATTTCTTATGGTAGTCACTTCTTGGCTTTTTAGCTATAATCAAGCGAGTTTCTTATGGCAAGAACAAGACAGCTTAACATATTTTGTACTTTTGAGGTATAAGGAAGGAAAATGAAGAAGTCAACAATGAGATAGATTAATGGAGATACTTTAAAGCATGTAAAATTAAAAGGTCTATGAAAGACACTGGGAATCAACAGAAAATGCCTCACCCAGAAAAGGAGCATACTCTGGGTGAGGGCAGGCTGCGCACACCAGCAAAGTGACTTCATCTCCAAAAGAAACGTAGGTGATGGTTAGGAGACACACTCTGGGTACAAGGTCAGTACCCACTGACTATGCATTTGCAAACTCAGGACATCTTGATAGGGAGCCAGGGCAGAAGTCAGGGGCATGTTACGACTGTGGTTGGAGGAGCACCTGTTGAGGGCGGGGCCTCAACTGAAGAGAGAACAGCCAGGCTTCCACGCCTCCCCAGGGGACAAGCAACATGACTGATATCACTGCTCCAGCAAAGTCTAGACAGACCAGGTCACCCACGTAGATGACCCGGACCTCCTTGCCTATCTCTTCCGTGAAAGACCTTTGTTCTTTCCGTGTGCTCTTGCTACATGACCTGCCTCCCCACTTGATTGACATTACCTGAGCAGCACACTTGTAATCTTATTGGGAGATCACAGTTTTGTTCCATGTTGCACCCACCTCGTGATTTTCTACCCACTTCATGATTTTGCTTTATACAACTTCCTCTGGAAAGTGGAGTCCGAGGCAGCCCATTTTCCAGTTCCCCTCCTGTCTGTCTCTTTCGGGAGCTCTCTCTCAATACAATTTCCTACTCTTGACCACTGTTGCTCCTTACAATTCATTCTTCAATTTGGGGAACGTGAACTCAGTATATCAGAAATCTAGCAGGTGGGAAGCTATAGTATTTTCTTTATATCACATGGAGGTCCTATGTCAGCCTCACCTTCAGTATCTATTAAGTCTAATTGGGATAGTTAAGATTCTTAATAGAGCAGGATAATAATGTCATTTTCCCTCCATAGATGTGGTAACAGAGAAATAAAATGTGCAAGTTATTCAATACAGAGAATCTGAATTGCATAACAGTTACACAGGTTGCACATTCTATACTATTTTATTAACATGAGGAAATTATTAACATGAGAAAACTATAGCAACACAAACACATTTCAAGCCAGTCAAGGCCCATATGGCAGGTTTAAAACACGCTGATAGGATGAGCTCAGTTTCATTCCATTTCCTGAGATGCTCTTCCCCCACAAGACACAAAATTTAATAAGATGGACTTTCGGCCTTTCAGGAAGCTTCAATCTAGTAGAAACATTCAAACTCAGTCCAGAGAGTAGGGATAATCTGTACACATATCTGGCCTGATAAAACTAGTTGGGACAAAAAGGAATCTGAATTCTCATTAACTTCCTTTGATAGCTTTTCTAGATTCCACAGATATGTTTGAAGGTATTATGTTACCCCTGATAGCTTAAATCAGAAATTCCTCAGTGGAACACAGTCATTTTATGATGTGGTACTGAAACACTGTGCTTCTCCTCTCCACTGCAGACAACTGTCTGCTCTTTACTTGGTTTTCTTATTCCTTCCATCTAAATTGAAGTTGATGTGATACAGAAAATACCACTCTGAAATGTAGCGCTTTACGACACAGAATATTCTAGCCTGCAGAAAGCTGCGCAATGCAGGAAGCTGCGAAGGTAAGCTGCCTCTCCTTATCTCCTCTCTCCTGAAGCCAGGGATAGAAGCTGAGCTTCCTCTAGTAACCTTTTCTCCTACAGACAGCCAGAGAAAGTAACTCCCCAGTCTCTACTCCTCCTTAGCTTCTAAAGACCCACAGGAGAGAGGCATCCTGAAAGGGAAGAGATGGCAGACCAAGAGAGGCCCTGCAGGAGCCTGGAGGACAGGCCTAGCTGGACACCAACCGCTCCCCACTCCATTGCCCTTAGGTCACATCCTGTTTTCCTCTGAGCAACCTCTGTGTGTTTGTCCATAAAAGGACATATTTTCTCATCTTAGGACTGTCATTTCCTTATGAACCTCTCTACATTATGTGAAACTCACATTTTGTAAATCTGTATGCTTTTCTTATGCTCTTGTTATGGGGTCTCAGCCATGTACTTTGTATGAATAAAGAAAAGATATATTTCTCCCCCTAAAACACATTCACTTAGCAGCATCTAAGTTTTCAAATCAGTTCCAATAACAGATCGTTGCCTGCTACCTCAGACTGAGCATTCACCAGGCTTTCAGGAAATAAATTAATAGGCTCTAACCCTAGTATGAATTGCTGAATCCTTATGGTGGACATCTAATATGGCTGAAGCCCTTAAAACAACAGCTTATTTCCCAAAGACTATCTCCCCACTTTTTCTCCAACTCAGCCCAGGGTGCAACTTCCTTTCACCTGTCTCGCCACCTCATGGAAGGCTTCAACTAGCTCCTCAGGTAGATCTAAACATCTCCCTCAAACTCCATCCCTGGTAATGGCCCTAAAACCTCAGCCTCCCTTTGTTCCAATCCAGAGAATTCCTTACCCTTCCCAAATTCTCGCCATGTCCTCCAAGTTAATAAAGCCCTTTTCCCTTTATAATAAGGCACCTTACCCTTTTTTCTTTTGCCTGTTTCTCTGCTGGGCCACCATGGAACACCTATCAAAAACAATTTCCCCAAGGCAGACAGGCCCCAGGCTTTCACTTCCTCTTGTGTGTGCAGGTAAGCTAGCTCTGCCACCAGTTGTGTAGTTACACTGACGATCTCATTGAGCTCTAAGAGTTGAAACATGAATGGAATTGGTATGCGCCACTTCCAGATCAGGTCTCCTGAAAATATCCCAGGCACAGTCTTCTGTGCTCTTTCATCATCTGTAGATTCAGATAAAATTATTATTATATATATTGACAGATGGAAGGAAAGTAAAATAAATTGCTTTTGCACTTAACGAACAGTATGTCATTAGATAAGAGAATAATTTCATTCCAGTTATTGCACCAAATGTTAACAGGTAGAGAATGTTTTTGTTGTTGGTCTGAAGGCATCTGACGAATTTGCATTTCCATCAAGCGGTTGCCCTCAGGCTTCCAGGCAGAACTATAAATTCTTCCTTAAAATCACTAGCGAATGGTCAGAATAGCTAAAGAATTGGAATGCAGTTTTTCTCATTTCTCTTCTTAGTTCCACAAGGAATAGAGAAGTACAAATTTAACTGCCTTCAGAAGTTTCATCACCTTATAATTTAATTTGAGTTTTTGTGGCCACCAGGCATACATTGTAATAAAAGTGACATGATGGGAAGGAGAGTAGCTTTTAGTAATGGGTAATTTTTGTCAGGAATTTCAGGTTGCAGTTCTAATTTTGATTGCGTTATGTCAGGCAAATTGCTGTTTCTTTGTCAGGAAGTTCTGTGGGGTGCCGTATTAATTTTTTAAATACATATTTTACTATGACAGTGAACTGTGGACACTTACAGGGCCAGAGTATGCTTATGTGCCCCGTACTTTGCCTTTGCAACTGTTCTCTTTCACCCTTTCTCATTCTTCAGATTGCCTCTGTCCCAGATGTTACCCATCTGACAGTGAATTGTAAAGGTTCAAGAAAAGTCACTAGCAGGGTGGTACTTACAGAGTTGTCCCCTGTGACAGAATTATAATTACCATTTAATATAAATGTATCCTTTCTAAAATGTCAAAATACTTTGAGGCTTTCCCCATTACTTTAGACATTATAAATGATGATGGTTCTCCTTTCAAGGGAGTTATTCTTTTTCCAACTTCTCTAAGACAGATGCCACTGATATTGGGAGTTAAGTCATTCAAACACAATTCATCAAGAAATATTTTCAGGGATTTTCAACATAAATAGAAAATACTTCCAAACTGATTAGCTACAGTGGATGAGTAAGAGACCCTTGCTTTGGCCAAGACAGCTATCCTGTAGCTTCTTTTCCTTAACCATTCATTAGGCTGCCAAGACCACAAACTCTTATTCACTTGTTAATTAGTTGAGGCTTAAATACTTACTTTCAAAGATTTACAGCTTTTTTTTTGGAATGAACATCTTCCTTAAACATTACTTTTATACTATAGCACAACTTCCTTTGTAAAGATCTATAAATGTAATTAAAGACAAAATATCCAGAGCACATTTTTCATAACTTCACTAAGTGATAGGCCAGCTCATAAGCAGGGGAAATTGATGAAGTAAGGCAACAAAACAGATGGCAGAGCCTGGCACACATGCCAGCACACTCCAGTCTCCAGTCTGCTCCAGATCCTGCCAAGGCCAGAAATGTAGCAAATCTAACTCTAGGCATTCAAGCCAGCAGAAAAAGCCCACAGTCCCCCTGGGTCCTTGAAATCAGGCTTCCTGGCTCCTACACAAGAAGCCCTATGTGGAGCCGTGTTCCACGGAAGTGCTGTGCTTCTGACCTCCTGCAAGATTATATGATAAAACATATGGTCTTTTTCAAGGAGAAAAAAGAAGCAGTCTTTCTGTTACAGCGATATCACAAATAGACACATGGATATACAGAGAGAAAATGATGCTTTCTCTCCTTATGTGTAGCTCATCTAGGGTTCTCCCCTTAATCGTAATTAAGAAGTTCTTTCCTTTATTTGTTATTAGTACGTAGTGAATGTCCTGCAAATCTCACAGGGTCACACCAATGACTAACATGAAAGCTCTGCTCACGGGCTCATCATCACAACAAGCTGCCAAGCTAAGATTCTAAATAATACTGTGTGGACACTCAGCACAGTGGCAAAGTAGGATACCAAGAGAAAGGAAAGGAAGGCAATATTCTGCCGGCTTTGGGTTGTCCTTTTAGTGGACAAGAGGCAGGCAAATTAATAACTGGATAATAAGGCTGTGCCAAGCTCTAACCTAAAGTCAGCTTTCACTAGTTTTCCAATTAGTGCTGTGCAAGTAAAGTACGAGTAAATCAGTAATAAAATGAATGGGAAACAAAATTCAGAATTCAGGTCCTGGTCTGCTTTAACATTTAAACTTTTACTTCACACTAGTTATAGCAGTGAGCATTTAGAAAGAAATTAGATGTCCAGCATGAAGAAATTGGTGAAATTAAGCATGCTGTTTCATGCTGTGTAGCGTAAGAAGCGAAGGACGTCATTTACCAGAATATTAAATTAAATGAGCATTTCTGTCTGTCCTGGTGTTTCCACAACAGAATATCCAAGAAAGGAAAATTTATAAAGGAGATAAATTTATTTTCTCAAGGCTTTAAAGAATGGAAATGCACAGATCAGCACCGAGGGACGGACTCTTTATTGCCTTCTCTAGAGAAGAGCAACACCATGTCCTCATCTGGGAGGAGGAAGGCGAGAGGGTCTCGGACAGGGAGAGGGAGAGGGAGAGGGAGAGGGAGAGGGGGGAGGAGAGAGGGGAGAGGAGAGGGGGGAGGAGAGAGGAAAGGGCAGCCAAGGGTGAAAGGAAGAACACAAACTCTCCTGGGCTAAACCTCTCCTTAGGCTCCACTGCCCAACGCTCCTATGTGGAAGATTAAGTTTCAAGATGAATTGGGGAAGGAAAAAAGAAAAAAAAAGTAAACCCAATAACAAGGAAATATATATATATAGATAGATAGATAGATAGATAGATATAGATATAGATATATATTTAATATATATATTAAAATATATAATAAATATATTTTTAATATTATATAATATATATTATATATAATATATATTATATTTTATATAATAAATATATATTTAATATATATTATATATATATTAAATAAATTTAATATATATATTAAATGAAAGAAACCCAAGTCAATGTAATATAATCCCCATTCTGATACTTGTCTACCTCTCTTTTGAAGAAGAACAAAAGTGGATTTTACTGATGACTCTCGATTACCATCTCCTGAAGTGGGTCTTTGCAAACAACAGTGGAACAAAGGAAGGATAAACTAATGGGGAAAATCTACTTTTGGAGGACAGTGTGTGAAGATGGCTCCAAAATAGTGAGCATTGTAAGTGTGCTCACCAGGGAGGAGGGTTGAGAACCCCTGGGAAAGTGGTACTAGTTTCATCAAATAGTCCTTCAGTTGAGCAAGGCTTTGTGACTTCACAGAATACACAGTCACCACTTGCAAATCCAGAAGCAGTGAATTATGACACTGCTGCAGGAGCAGTGAACACCATACCTGTCAGTGGCCAAAATACATGGTGTAGAAACAGCAGTCTCTGAATTTACTATTGCACTAGAATCTAAGACCAAAATTGGGAAAAGAGTGATTTATGAATGTGGAAATATCTTTACTTGTATGCTCACATTTCCTTGAATCTGTCTTATTTTTTTTGTTTATTTGTTTGTTTTGTTTGTTTCTGCATTTCTAATGGAAAGCATATTACATTTGGTCTGAAATAAACTGGTAGTTTAGAGAGATTTGGATAAATTGATGCTTAAAATTCTCAGTTTATTTCAGAAAATACTTCAAGACCCATACAAACTATTCTAATAGTTGACATGAATACCAAGGATGTGAAAAAAAATATAGACATTAATGTCAAATATAAGCCTTACTAATATTTAGATGAATACTCTCTAGCCACCCTGTCTTACCAAATTCCATACAGTACTTTTTCTCATCTTTCAGAAAATTGGACCTACCTGGGATGAGAGTCTTATTCAAGGAATTTGTTGCTTTGCCCTGGAACTAAGAATAGAATCAGTAGATAGGTTTAGGAGTCCAAGTGAAAAACAATGGCTTTTTATAAACTCATTTTTACTCTTAATTAGAAAGTCCTCTTAAGGATATCCCGTAGGGCATCAATGATTTGCGCCACATTGTTTAATGCCAATTACTTTGATCAGATGCTCAGACTAATCCTTAGTATGAACATTTACAAAAGGGGGGCCTTCCCTGGAGAGAGGTTGGGAAAGAAAGCAGGAATGAGATTTTTCTGGAGAGGCAGATCTAGTCTCATTGTCTCCTGCAAGAGATTTGAAGTTTTACAGACAAACAGAAAAACCTGGAAATCTCAGGAGGGGAGGATAGCACTGACTGTGAAAAAGAAGGGAAACAAAACACATTTCTTTCTTTTTTTTTCCCCTAAGAGTCCAAGGCCAGCTTTCCATTGAATATAATATTTAATTGTTGGCATGCTATTAATACCAGCTGTCAAATAACCACATTTATTAGGAGTCTGATCACACTGAGCATTCCCAGCAAGTAGAGCCTATACTTTATTAATCATTTTTAGCCCTGGCAAGAGCAGTAAGGTAAGTCAAAGATAAATAAAGTAGTGGCTTACTTCCTTCAAGAGTCTTACTTACAAAAAAAGGACTCAATTAATTAAGGTTATATAATAAACGTGTATGCTGAGTGCAGAAGTAATATAGAAAAAGCAGACCAAGAGAGTAATCAATTTGCTTGGGAAGTCCAACTCAAAAGAGTTTTTGTAAAGACTGATAGTTGATGTTCATGTTGAGGGAAAAAAAGAACAAAGGATCTTTTAGACAGAAGTAATCGTCTCTTCCCAGGGGTCCTTCTCTCTCTCTCTCTCTCAACAATTTTATCAGTACTCTTTGCCATAAATAATGAGCACATTCTCATAGGGTATTTGTACCTATATGAAATTATTAACTAATGCAGTAGCCTGCAAAATTGTTTCACTCCAAGACTAACCATGAGATGGCTGTTAATGTACTCAGAATTATTCAATTCTGTAGCCACAAAGTAGTTATACAATCACGCCAAGCAATCTGGCAGTCAGATTGGAGATTCTGTCATCCATTCACCAACTTTAGGGATACTTCTGAGGTCAAGACATATATTTGATATTATTGTCTGTTTTTCACAAGAGAGCAAAACCTGGAGCTGGCGAAACAACTCAGCAGTCTGAAGTGCCTACTTAGGCAAGCTTAGGCAGGCACAGGGGGCTGAGGTTCGATCCCTGGCACCACATACTATGCCAGCCCTGCTCTCAGGGTGGGCTGAGCTGGCAAAAAAAGAAAAGAAAAGGAAAGAAAAATAAAAGAAAGCAAAAACTAAGAATAAAATTTCCTTCTAGATTTTAAAATGAGACAATGGCACCTTGTAATTCCTTTTTTTTTTTTTTTTTTTTTTTTTTTTTTATTATAGCTGGCTCAGCCTGCCCTGGGGGTAAGGCTGGCTCAGCATGTGGTTTTGGGGATCGAACCGTGGTCCCTGTGGTCCCTGTGGTTGCCTAAGCTTTCCTAAGCAGGCACTTTAGACCATTGAACCATTTTGCTGGCTGACACCTTGTAATTCTCAATTCAAGTCATATTTCAACTTAATTTCTATACATTAAATTACATGTGGCCTTTGGTAATAGATTCGTGAGACATTTGTGGGTATTAGTTGAAAACTGTTATTTTTCTGGCTATGAGTTGCACTTCATCACCTATAGTTATGTAATCATGCCAAGCAATGTGGCAGGTACCCTACAACACTGATACTTTGTGAAAGGGTGCTGTCCATTGGCTGACTAGAACTTTTGAAGTCAAAAGACTTACTGTTGCAGTAACAAAAACCTGCCTAAGTAAAGTGCTGTGTGTTTGAGAATTTTACCCACATTTCCAGTTTCCCTTTGAGAACTTACAGTTTGCAGTTACACTATGTAGCAGAGACCAAAATCTCAAATAAATAAATAAATAAATAAATAACAAAGTCAAAAATATTCCATAAGATGATTTTCTTAAGCCAGTAACATCTGAGGATAGGCCCCATGTATGCTTGACTTTGTGAGACAGTCTCTTGTAAAAGTAGAAATCTCTTATACAATGCTCATACCAGAAGCTATTGGGGAGGTGAGATTCTGGGGTTCTGTGCCAAACTTAGATGTTGAAATGATAAGAGAATTTCAAAAGCTAATTTCTTGTATTTTTATTTGAGATCTTACTTATGCATATTTCAGATTTCTGCTTGAAGAAATCAGGCATGAGCTTAAGATGAAAGGAATTGCTACAAATTGAGTTAAGACCCGAATCTTTAACTCTCAACAATCATAGAACCAGCTTAACACACTAATGAAGGCTAAAATATAAATCACTTATGTTTCATGGAAATCATATTTTTTCCAAAGTATATAAAGGGGTGAAATTCTGTAATTTGCAATTATCAAATTTAAAAATGTTTCTGCCACTCCTTTAATACTTTGGGAAACTGAGGCTCAAAGAAGGAAAATTTCATGCTCAGCTGACAAAAATGCTAAGGTTCATCAAAAGTTAGTAGACCAGGTGTTTACTATCAAATGTTATATTTCTCAAGTTAAAATTAGACCCTGAATTAAAAATGATCTAGTGTTTTAACTATTATCTATCATCTAACTTCTCTTTCCCCTCTGTCTCTCTCTCCCTCAGTATATATATATATATATATATATATATATATATATATATATAGTCTTTGTTTTCAGTGTTAAAGACACACATTTTAGGAAAGTATAATGATATATATATATATATATATATATATATAATGTTGTTTAAAATATTACTTCTGATTTTATAATAAAATCAAAATGAACCAAAGATCTAAGCATTAGATAGAAACACTAAATCTACTGGAAGAGAAAATAGAAATCTTGAAGACACAGGGGTAGGCAGAGACTTCATAAACAACAACAACAGCAATAAGAACTATTAAAAAAAAACCCTCAAAACACCAACAACCGGAAACACATCTTATTAGAAAGTTTTGCACATCAAAAGAAATAACCAACAGAATAAAAAGAAAATCCATGAATTGGGAAAAATATTTTAAACAACTGTCCCTCAGACAAAGCACTTCTTTTCTTTTTTTTCCTTCAGCACCAAAGATTGAAGTCGGGACTTTGCACTTGCCAGGCAGGGGCTTATGCTGCTGAGCTATCTGCTGCCTATAGACAAAGAACTTCTATCAAGAACATATAAGGAATTTTTAAAATCAGGCTATCAAAACTTCAAAGACTCTGTACAAAAATTGGGCATCTGAGAGGAACATACACTTTGCAAATAAATATGTGAAAAAAGTGTTCAACATCATCTGTCATTTGAGAAATGCAAATTAAAATAACACTGAGATTCCATCCCACCCAAGAAAAGGGGCATCATCAAAAAGTCAACCAATAACAAATACTGGTGGGGCTATGGTTTAAATGAACCCTTCTCTACCATTGGTAGAAGTGTAGATTCATACAACCACTATGGAGATCAGTGTGCAGACTCCTCAAAAGCTAAGAGCAGAAGTTCCATTCAACCCAGCTATTCCCCTTCTGGGTATTTTTCCAGAAGAACTGGAAACAACATTCCACAGCCAATATGTACACCCATGTTTATAGCAGCACCATTTGTTATAGGTAAATCTTGAAAACAACCCAAATGCTCATCAGCCAAGTGATGGATAAAAAAGATATGATATTTTTATACAATACAGTCCCACTGGGCTATAAAGAAAAGCTCAAGGCTTTTACAGATAAGTAAATGCAACTAGAGACCACACTTATAAGTGCAATAAATCAGGCCAGTATGTATAAACATTGTATTGTCTCCCTAGTGTAAGAACATGACAAAGTAAATAAAATCTGAAAGGTACAATAGATATTATGAAAGGGAAAGAAACTCCTCACAAGGAGAGAACAGTTGGGATGAAGGAAAAGAGTAAAGAAAGAAATATATATATTTCATATATCATATATGATATACATAGTTATGATAGTTAAGATAATTGTACTACTAATTTCTGTTGGCTTATTAAAAAGAACAATGAATGTTTAATTCCTTTAGCTATCCTTACATGCCTAGAGCTGGTCATCTGAACAACTACTTTGGAAACAACAATGTGCGATACAACAACCACTGTTAAATTTCTGTAATATTATTTTTTGAAATTCTTTATCATTCCTAATTTTGTGTTGTTTTTCATTCTCTTTAAAATAAAATGTAAATCAGATAGTTCAAATATCAAACCGGAATGAATAAATAAAAGTCACCCCCTGGCCTGATTAGCTTTGGGCTTCCAGCCAGCTAACTCTGGTATTCCAGTTCCATCTCTGCCCCTGATCAGCAAGCTGGCTCCTCTTCCAGTGACCTGCGCTTTGAATGGCCTGTCCTTCCTTCCATCCAGTCTTGTTCATCTTCTGATATTCTTGTAGTACTAGTGATTTTGATAGGTCTCAGCGTCTAGTGGGGCTATTTTTATTCTTGTCAAGGAATAAACAAACAAATGAATGAATACATTTTATTCTTAGGAACAGGAGTTTTCTATCAATAGAGAATACCAACCATTATATTACTTAGTGCTGAAGGAAATAAAAATAAAAACCATGACATAATCATTATTTTTCGCTCCCTTATCAAAGTCTTATAATTCTGTCATTTTTGGTGAAACTTGATGGTCCTCATCTAAACAAAATTATTACCATTTATTAGCTGGGTGTGTGAAATTTGAAACCAAACATGGGGCCTTGTACTACCCCTGTACATTAGCTACTCTGTCTCTCTTTAAAGAGGATTCTGACTTCTCTTTGGGGATTTTTTCTTTGGCTTCTGACCTCCTCACCTCCTCATGGAGCCCTTTTTCTTCAAATGAAAGCGCTGTCAAATCATCGTTTCACTAAAAGTGCCATGCGACTAAGCCAAAACAGTCTCCTGCTGCTTCAAAGTACTTAAAATTATTAGTATTCAATTTTTTGTTCTATTTGTGGTCTCCCTGCTGATACTCCTTTGACCTTGAAGCAACACACATTACTAGAAGAGAACTCATTGGACACATATGAACCAGCGAAAAACAATCACCTTCTGACACTGCAAGTTACTATGTTTACTCGCCTAGATGATTTCTCTGAGAAATTGATTAATATAATGTGAACTAACATGTTTTCTAAAAGTCAGAATTCATGCCTACGTACTAAACAAATAAAAATTAATAAAATCGTTCGCTACTTTCTACCTCACATTCCATGTACGGCTTTTTCAGCAGGGCTAGTTACTTATCTTCCCATTGAGAAAACTATACTGAATTTCTGTCAGTTCTTTGCCACTGTGCTTTCTTCTAGTTGTCACTACTAAAAATGGTTTGGATTAACAAATCCCTTAGAGTTTTCTTTAAATTGATTCAAAGAATGATGCTAGAATATCAATATTTTATTATGAGACAAGTAAAGAGCAGGAAGATCTTAACAGAGACCAGAAGGAATATAATTTAAGTGGTGGCCTTGAGGGTGGGATTTATAGGGAAATTAGTCAGGATCTGAGGAAACCTTGCTTCCTAGGGCCCTTAAAATCAAAGCAGGTAAATTTACATTACCAGGCCATCCTCCAAAGAATCCCAGCAAGTTGTCTCTTTCTTGTGAGGTGAGGGGTGCTTTAAGATCTCAAATCAGATTTTTTTGCCAAGTTCTGAGGAATTGGCTGAATCTTCACAGTATGTCAGTGTATGTGTATGGATGCCTTAGTTAACATCTTTAATTATACTTTCATATACTTTTTGTATAATCTCCTCAGATTACTTATCCTTTGAGACTACTACATTTGGATATAAAACATAGTAATGCCATCTTCTATTTTTATTTTAATTGACTTGAATATATATATATATATATATATATATATATATACATGTATATGTATATCAGCATATGCAGTATTTGACACATAAGAAATCCATGAAATAGTAGTCAAATATTAAATCTTTTCATTGAATAAAAGTAACTTAATTTGTATACTTAGTCTCTTTAAAGTGAACAGCAAAATTTTATATTTCTAAATAAAATCCATATATTTATTTCAATTATAAGCTGAAAATAAACAACTTTGGTAGATATATACATACATATCTACATATATATATGGTTAAATTGATGTGTTGCCTTTCTTACTGTAAAAAACACTCAATAAAAGAAATTAACTTTAAAGTACCAGAAATATATCATGTCTATTACAAAAAGGTCAGTTTGATCTGTAGCAATAAAAAAATGCACCATCAAGATCTAGTCCAAAATTAGTATCCCAAAATTTTCTGTAAGTATGTAAAATTTTTGTGAACATATACAAATTTTCATCTGGAGAGTTGCTCTGGACTTTTGTATGACTAGATCATCAGGTAGATGAAGGAAATAAATTGCTTGTGAAAACATCCTATGAATGGAAAACTCCCTGCTTCCAGCCGTCCACAACTAATGCCTAGAACTACCCTACCATATGCACAGAGAATGTGCTCCTGCGTGTGTTCTTTCTACCTACTGAAAGGAAGAAAGATCTAGCATTTAGTGCCATCTCTTTATCTTTTTTTTTTTTTTTTCAGTTCAAATTCTATGTTTTTCTTACCTAGAGAAAATGGAAGAACACAAAGATTAGAAACTTCTTTCTGCTGTGCTCAGCATGTCCAGGCCTGCTCTGAGCTCAAATACATGTCAGAAATAGAAAACAGGTAGGTATTTCAGTTAAAGCAAGGGTCTTTCTTCCCTAGCCTGAGGCTTCATAGTATAGTAGAATTGGGCCCTTGATCTTTGGAGCTGGTGAATTCTTAATTTCACATCAGCTGCAGTAAACATCAAACTTAAGGGCTGTCTCCATGCGGAAATAGGAAGTTACTAAAGAGAAGTTCCCACCCTTACTTTTGATCTGAATAAGCTGTGCCCAGTGCTTTTTGCTGACTCAGCAGCGTGCTAGCATGAAATTAACCTGGAATTAAATCTAGGTCATTTTCCAATCCAATTAACAAGTCTAATAAATGTTGAGACTTCCTTATATTTTCAACTTACTCTTGGGTTTATACCTAAAAGCTAGGAAGGCCAGTAATTCTATTTAAACATTTTAAACCAGTTGTTAAATGTATGTCAATATATAGGAAAGTACTATATGTCATGGAGAGGAATCTTTTCTTGTGGTTTGATTGGCCATTTCTGCACTTCCCAACACTTGGACAGTGTTTCAAGAACATACTATGAACTTGGTAAGTATTTATGAATTGACTGGATGAACATATGGGTAGTAAAAGCAAAACATGGGGCCAGACTAAAGTTCCTGCTTAGGCAAGCTTAGGCAAGCTTAGGCAAGTGCAGAGACTGCAGTTCAATCTCCAGCATCACACAGCATGCCAGCCCTGCCCAAGGGGCCGCAGAGTCCAGGCATAGTGGTACAGCGGACTGTAATTACAGGAAGATCACTATCTGTTCCAGCTGTGTAGTGAAACCCTATAACAACCAAATACATTAATTTAAAAACAAAACAAAACATATACAGTAGTGCCTCAAATGAGGAAATATGTGAGAGTGTTGAGGGTTCTGGTTTTAGAGACAGTGGTAGACAGAGAATCCTATCTAAAGGTTAGAAGGGTAGGATCACAACCAAGACAGAGGAAATAATATCTACAAAGGGAAATATACCTCATAAATGAGGACAAAACATATCCTTTTGCTTCATTTCATTTTGTTTTGTTTTGTTATTCTAAAAGTGTCAGGGATACAACACAAGTTTGTTTGTTTTTGAGAGCAAGTCTACCTAAGTCTCTAAATTGCCCAGGCTGGGCATTAAGGTAAGATCCTCTTGCTTCATAGTCTAAGAGCAACAGGATCACTGGCTTGTACCCCCACACTGGGCTACACTTGTACCCTTGAAGCAAAGTGAAGATAAAAGGCAGAGTGCTTGTAAAATGCACGGCTGGAGGCGCCGAATGGAAAAGTGGAGCTAAACTTTTACGAGTGTGGCTGCAGAAAGAAATACAGAAGGAAGAAACTTCTGATTATCTTTTGTCCTCAACGAAGACCTTAACAAATAAGAAAAAGATTGGTAGTTGGAGGTCAACCTGGAGGCTTTGTGCAGCGGCAAAGGAGTGGAGAAGAGAAGGAAACAGTCAGTTCATCAGACTGTAATGTTTCAAGAGCTGTTTTCATGTCTCACGGTGTCTGGGGCTGCAAACTGAAAGGCCCACAGGATACAGAGACAAGCTAATAGGCGCCTAGTAGAACAACCTAAGGTATATATGCCTCTTGTAAAGGTAGTAATCAGGATGTGTCCAGAAAATTTTGTCAGTGTGTGTGTGTGTGTGTGTGTGTGTAAAATGCCCTACGGTATAAACGTTGAAAACTGAATCTGCTTTTACTCAACTTCTTTCTGGTGCATAGTAACATGGACTTAAAAACCATAGAGAAAAGCAATGAAATTTTGATTACCATTATTTTTAGAACCTGAAGCCCTTTGCATAAAAAGCAATGCAAGTATTCTACATGAGATTATGCAAACTGAATGAACAATAAACACACTAGAGTCCCAGCTTGCTTGGAGAACACAAGGCTATGAGAAATGAGAGGGAACTGCTAAACTTTTAGAAAATCAAGTCTCATGTGGACACGTGATAGCATCAGGTATGAAGTGAGAAATATGATCCTTTCACTTTCTCTGCACAATATCAAAAGAAGTAGATGAATATGATTAAAGTGAAACACAGAGTCCAAATGTTCACAGTTGAATATGATCTGTGTTTAAATTTATTTCAAAATCCTTATTTACATCTTGTCTCCAAGGAGGTGGCATTGATTGTGGTAAGAAAATTAAAGAATCTCAAAGAAAATTGAGTGGTAGAAAAATTTTGCAGAAGAGCTGTGGACATTATATGGCCATTGCTCCTGTCACTGTGTCTGCTGGTGCTGATTCTGGTGACTTTGTGCAATAGGAGAGAAGGAGAGACAGAGACAGAGAGACAGAGAGACAGAAAGACAGTGAGACAGAGAGAAAGAGAGACAGAGACAGAGATAGACACAGAGACACACAGAGAGACAGACAGAGAGAACAAAAACAAAGACAATATTTATCACAGGTTTCTAGTGTACTTAAAATATTCATGTGATAATAAATACTTTGCATTCTTCTATTTTCATGCATACTGTTTTTTCAGGTTCTCTCATTTATGACACTGAGACATCACTGTAAACTGTTTTGGAGGTTTTTTGATTGTAAGTTCTAGTGTTTGAGTCAATACTTAATCTGCAACTTAAATAACTTCATCCATGTGTGGTGGGGGCCTCGTGGAGGGCAGTTGGGTTACTGGGCGCATGTACCCCAGGTAGATAGTGAATCCTGTCTCCCCCTTGTTTGGCAGCTGCCATGAAATAAGCAGCTTCCCTTGTTAGGTCCCCTGTGCTGCCAGCTTCTTCCCCACAGGCCAGGGAAGCAACAGGCCAGTCAGGACTGAAACCTTCGAGTTGATTATCTCAGGCATGTGTTTGGTCACAGTGGTGGAAGACTGACTGACAATAACTTTTAAAAGTATCTAAAATTCAGTATGTTTTCAAGAAATTTAAAGTAGGAATATCATGTAGAAGGAGGTTCAGCCTTTCTACTTTATTCCTTCACATTTTTAAATTCTTCGATGTATAAGTACTTATCATGCTGTCTTGAAATTTTCATTCATAAATAACAGGAAATTCTGTAGTCATTGTTTAATTAATTCCTACAGGAGTTTAGCTGCTCACCATCATCACCCGTCACATAAATGTAAAGCTGTAACGCAATTGGTCCAGCACCCAGTTGGTGTTCTTGTTTTCCAGTGACTTTTTGTTCCAGGTTTCTTGAACACACCTGCTTGGGGGTAGCCAGGACAAGAAGCTACGATTGCTGATCCTGACCCAGTGACTTTTCTCTTATATTTCCTCCAAAATTTCCTCAAAAGCAACATTGAGAATCTTTAATTTGTTTTATTGCTAAGGAAATACCTCTGATAGTCTACTCAACAAATATATACCAACACCATTTCATCTCATACGTTGACTTAGGATTCAGACAAATAAAACAGTGTTGACATCCAGAAATAATTCACAATTTACAATCTAGTAGATGATATCTAAAAATAGCTGAAAAAAAGTATAATAGAGTATAACCTGTTCACAGAGTTGGCCTAACAAATGAAAAGACCCACTCTGCTTAAACAGCCTAAGGCAAGTTCTAAAATGGAGTTTCTTTAAGTTTTGAACCAGGAATTTGCCAGGGTTTGTAAAAATTGTGTTCCTTCTGGAAATACTGTACAGACTCAGGGACTGCCTATCAGAGTTTAGTATGCTTGCAAAAAGGAATTAGCTGTAGAAAAGAGAGATTAAGTACGTAGACAAGACTCACATCCTTGTGCCTTCATGCATGTTTACTCTGAAAATACTCAGAAATTATGTTCTTCTTTAAAGTACTTCATCTGGGGGCCACAGAGATAGCTCAGGGGCATAAGTGCCTACATGGCAAGTGCAAGATCCTGAGTTCAATCCCCGGTTTAGCAAAAACAAACAAACAAACAAATAAATAAATAAATAAAGTATTTCCATCATTTAGCAAACTCATAGGCCCAAAAATTAATTTAAACATGCTTCACTCGATGCTCATTAAATATTACCAAAATAGGGCTGGCTAGAGAGCTCAGCAGATTAAAGTACTGCTCAGGTAGATGCAGGAACCAGGATGTACCTTCTGGAGTGCATTGAGATGGTAATTGATACTGGGCATAGTGGTGCACGCTTGTAATCCCAGCACTTGGGAGGATGAATACGAGAGAAACACTATGAGTCTGATCTACGTAGTGAGACTGTAGACTCTTTAGACCCTGTTCTAGGTGCATTAAATACATACATACATACATACATACATAAATATATGAAATATTTCCAAAATATACATTCACGCAGATGGAGCATCATATGAAAGAACTCATATATGTAATATAATTATCTGGTGAATTTTGTATTCATTAGAGTTCTTTTGTAAATTTCAGAGCTCTGAAAAAATTGTGGTTTTAATAAAAACTACACTTTTTGGATTTTATGTATAACATGAAACTAACATATTTCTATAAATGACATTGTTCTCAAGATTATGAACAAATTTTTTCAAAATTATTAATGAAATTACTAATCATAAAAATAGTCATTTAATTTTTCCACTTAACTTCTACATTAACTTTTTAAGAATGTGCTGTAATTATTACCCAAAGGTGCATTTAGAACAGCAAATTTATCTGAATTATGTTTTATTTTTTTTCAAAGTTATTTTTAAATGCTTCTGAAAATTAGCTTTTACTGAATGGTAATAAAAATGATAAAATCTGAAGTCAAAAATAGAATTACATTAAGTGCTTAGAAAAGATAACTATTAAATTCTATGGTGTTGAAAAATCTAGACAATGGGTAACGTTTAGAATTTTTAAGGGGTAAAATAGGGCTGGATGGATTCTACTACTTCACTATTTAGGTGATATTTGTGTAACTTTGTATCAATTCTTGCATCTACAAAATGATGCAAAATATACTGACATTCCTATCCAGGTTGTATAGTAAATTCTAGGTTGAATATGAAATTAATTACATATCTAAAGATTTTAAAACATTGAGTATGAGCTACTATGATTAATAGTAATCTAAAAATCATCATTATAAAGGTACATTGTACTTTGTACAAATATTGTAAAAATATTTATTTATAATTATGTTCAGCCTTTGTGATAAGTACTAATCATTAATATCACTTACAATGATAGCTAAACATTTTATAGTAGAAGAATAATGATTGACATTATATCTCATATACTATGAATTGTATAGACCATTATGTCATCAAATAATACAGAAGGTCTTGGTGGCAGTGCTCTTCTCTCATATATACACGCATATTTCTCATCTATATGTCTGGTGATCAACACTAAGGAAAAATTTAACAAATTTTACCCTCTATAAATAAAGACAATATAAAAATATTACGTTCCATAATGTGAACTTTTAAAAAGTAATCATTATTATTGACTGTGGCCCCAGGTCAAGCAATAATGAAACTCACTATCTTGTGCCAAGACATCTTCTTCTTCAAAAGAATCACTATCTTCAAAATCATCCTCTGTATCATCTAATTCCTTTTCTTTTATTTGTCATTTTGTCTTGTTTTTTCAGTCATGTGTTTCTAAAGCAATGTTTCACTATACAGTTCAGGCTGGCCTTGAACTCACTATGTAGCTCATGCTGGTCTCAAATTCACAGCAATTCTCCTGCCTCAGCCTCCCAAGTGCTGGGATTACAGCCATGCCACCATGCCCAGTTTATGTCATCTAATTCTAATTCAGAAAGAAATTGGAGCTTTTTGAATTCTCTAAAGCAAAACAACAACAAAGAGTTTAGGCTTTTTGCCCTTGATATACTACTTTAGTAACTTTTACAGCAGCACAGGCTTGTTTTCTTTTCTGGAGAATGATATGTGATTAAACTAAATTGTTAATTTGCATGAAGACCCAGGCAGGTGTAAAGTGATGAGCTACGTGACCTTTTTAGATAATTCTATCATAAAATGCAATAATGATTAAAAGCTGCCAGTTTTGGGTGCATCAGGGCAAGCTCTCAAAATGTTTAAATACTTTAATTTAGAAGTTGGTGTGACTGAGGGCCTTTTGCTTCATAAACTTTCTCTTTTAATGGCTTAAGGGGCCAAATAGTATACCTTTTTGAAAAACATTTAGAAGACTCTTTTTGAAACCCAGAATTTCAAGAGGTCAATAGAGCAACAAAAAAAAGAACCTATGTCATTAAAAATGTTTGATATGCAGAAATATATCAAGTCTTACTGGCAGACATCAGTTGAAAAAGAAAATTGTAATGCAGATGATGGAGAGGGAGTTGTAGAATCTATAAGGTATATTGAAAGAAAAAGCTAAACAACCCAGAAGATACCAAAAAAACAAAAACAAAAACAGATGACTAGAAAATTCACAACAATACACATCCAACTGCCTGATAACCATCCACAAATGTGCTGCCACTTCCAGAAATCAAGAATGTGAACTAAGGAAGGAAGGTAACATCTAATGCTGAGGGGAATAAAACTGAAAGCACAGTCTCATATATTACAGCTGCAATTTTGAAAAAGAATCATAAACCCTCTGCTAAAATTTAAGATATACATGCCTTTCCTCCAGCAAACTAATTTCTAATTTCTGCTTAATTGAAATAAAATGACCAGTAGATAAAAATACAAAGAGGTTAGTCATATTGCAGTAATATAGGATATAAATAAAGAAGTGTTCTATACGCACATGCACACACACACACACACACACACACACACACACTGGAAGAGGTACGCTCCTGGAACACTGGTAAACTTTTCTCTGAAGGAAAAGTCAACCTCCTTGCTGTTTTTTATCTTCCCATGGTGGCTTATTTTAAACTATCAGCAGGGCATCACTGAACACAGAGTTGAGAAAGATACACAAAACTGGTTATATGAACCAGGAAATTTGGCCCCGACACTTCCCTGAGTATGGTAAATAAACTTGACTTATATCATAAAACAATAACAACTCCTTAGCAGAAGGAATTAAAGCTATTTCAATTCCTTTGAAGAGATTGCTATATATGTTTATGAATGACACAAGGAGGAGGCAAAGGAGCATATTCAGTGTATACTTTTATTTTTGTAAAATAAAGAGCAAACTTTTAGGTGTGTGTGCTTATCTAAATATTATTACATGAACTTGGAGCAATGTATGGATGAGTATGTCAAGATCTGGGACTTTCTTTGGGCATATTCCTTTATATCACCCTATTTGTACCTTTTGGAATGATGATGTGTGTCTTGTTCCATATGTTGGAATATTTAACTTTCTTTTGATTTGTATAGGGGTTCACAGCTAAGAATTTGCCTTAAATCTCAGGGAAGACTCTGGACTTGAATGTTTTGCTGAAACTGTTAGGACTTTGGCAACTCTTAGTGATGGACTAAATGTCTTATGCATAAAAGTGTGCATGAGTCTTTGGGGGATGGAGGTGTATGTCATAGTTTATGTCTAAGTCTCTCCCTCAAAGCCTCATGTAGTCATAGGTGAGGGTTTCTCAGAAATGGCTAATCCAGAGAGATTCAGGATGCATGATCGCCACATCAGTCCATTGGTTTGTTAGCCACCACCCTAGTCCCAGTAGCCTAGACAGAATATAAAAGGAGCAGAGAAAAATTGCTTTCTTATTGCTTTGCCACCTTCAGTCCACCCTGGACTGTTTCACTTCTGCGATGCCACCCTGACTTGGAGCCAGCCAGGTATGGAATAAACCCGTACAAACCATCAGCCAAATAAACCTGTCCTCCTTTAACACTTGGTGTTAAGTATTTCATCTCAGCAATGAGAAAAATAGCTAAGACCAAGTGCTTATTTGATATACAGTACTTATTATATATGAAGTACTTAACGAACATATTGTAGGAGAGAAGAGTGAATGGAAGGGATGTGACGCTGGAAGGGGAAAAGAGCAAATGAATCAGAGGAGGAAAAAGTGATGCTGAACTCACTGGTAAATTTGACAAATGTATTCCTGAAAAATAAGGAAGTCAGCAATAAAGACTCAAAAGAAAGCAAACTTTATCGTGCAAACAAGAGAGAAGCCAGAGCAGAACTCTGGGTTGTATTAGCACTAGTCTCTCAGCCTTACTTGGCAAGAACTTTACCAGCTCCTTTAGAAATAGCAAGGAACTGGAAATCCATGAATCTCATATCTTTTATATTTGTAGAGGGTTTTTTTTAAATATGTTGCTTATTTATTTATTTGGTACAGGGTCTCACTATGCAGCCCAGGCTCGAGTGACTCTCCTGTCTCAGCCTGCCCAGTGCTGGGATTACAGGCATTCACCATCATGCCTGATTTCAGTGGCCAGCTGGGCATGGGGCTGGTAAAACATTGAACCTGGGTCTTGCACTTGCCATCCAGGCACTTAGAGCCCTGAACTATCTCCCCAACCCAAAAAATAGTTTTGGTGTTTATATTTTTTGCTCAATACACTTATTTATTTCCTGTGACAACTATAACATATTCCAAAAATATAGTTACAATGATCAAAAAGAAATATGAAAGTTGTAAATATTATCTAATATTGAATCCCAACATCTGCCAATTTACTTTCCTCAAAATATTTTCATTAGTATAAATCTTACTAGCTATATTTAATCTTCTTTAGTCTTAGTTTCCACATTGACTTACTACACCACTGGTTTTCCTTAGTCACTGGAACAATCACAGAAAGTAAGCACCTGGGATATAGGACACAGAGATTTTAAAAAAGGGACAGTATAAGCAATAATAAATTTCAAGTAAAGGAAAAGAAGTAGAGAGGATTTATTAGGTATTCTCATTCAAATAGGTCCTTTTACTGCGCCCCCGCCCCCCCCCCAAAAAAAAACGTGCCTTCCAGATTAGAAGGAAAATGAGAGGCAGTCGGATGAGTCAGGATCATCTGACTTGTGGATACTGGAAACTCAACCCAAACCAGGTCATGAGTGAATGTAGGCCTGAGGGAAACTGTCCTGGGGTAAGATTAGAGTCAGCTTTTGCAATCGCTAGGATTCTATGACTTCCTTTGTGTTAATGTCAATTTCGTGTACTGCTGATCAGAAGAAGTGATAGATCTGCAAGTTCCAACCAGTAAAATCTTGGGGAACTCACCACAGATCAACCACTGAAGCAGAGAACTATGAACTATGATTGGATTCCTCAGTATAGTGTTTCTACCCAACACCCCCAACTGCAGGATCTATCAAATCTGCCACAAGGTTGGATAAAGAAGAAGCAGTTTGCCGAAAGAAGTTGGTATTGCACTAGATATACAGTATAAGTCTGCTAGGGAAGCAAACATTGTATTCTTCTTCCACTTTACATACTGCAAGCATAGGCTATCTGTCAATATGCCATGAATGCCTTAACATCACTTTAACCAGCAATTTACAATGCATGGCTAACTCACTATGATTTTGCTTTCCAATTGACTCCTCTTCTTCTCTGAAATTTTAAGGGAAGGAAGGGCCGCAGTTGCCCACAGAGAAGAGAATGAATGGCATGTAGGAAACCAAGCAGAAGACACCCTGCAATGGGAGAAACTAAACTTACCTATATATAGGGAATCTTACCTATATATTTAAAGTTAAAGGAGTTTAGAGATTCAGCTCAACTCTATTTTGTAACATTCAGATAGATTTCATTAGAATTCTAATGTTCTCTTTAACGTTTTTCATTTATTAGTATATATTCACAATACATGAAGCTTACATTCATTTCAGGGAATAGGTGTCTCTGCATAATGCATCTTGATTCTTTTTTAATCTCTTTCCTCGCCCCACCCACCTCCCTTCCTCCATCTTTAGATCCCCTCTCCTCATTAGCATTGTTATTGTGTCTAATTTTATTGTGTTTGTGACATATAGGGCTTTCTTTCATCCTATGTATTTGGTACATGTACACAGTACATCTTCTTACTCTCTCCCCTTTGCCTCACCCTCTGTCTCTTGGACCCCTTCGAGTTTGCATAAGATTTATCTCTCCATTTCTTTATGTTCATCCATTGTTTTTCTCTTTAGAGGAGTTTTCCTTTACTCAAATAGGGAACACTATATAATATTTAGAATTCTTCATCTCTTTTATTTCACTTGACATTGCATTTTCCAGATGTATCCATTTTCATAAAAACACACCAAAGTTATCCTTCTTAATAGTCAGGCAGTATTACAGTGAGCATAGATACCACATTTTCTGTATCTAGTCATCTAATAATGGACATAGAGGCTCCTTCTAGGATTTATCTATTATGAATTGGGATGCTATAAATATTGGTATACATGTGTGTCTATTAGAAACAGTCTACCTCAGTTTTCATGTTTGAAAAATAATGTCTGTCTTAGTTACTTTTCTCATGGCTGAGACAAAGCGCTCAACACCTAAAGTTAAAGGAGGAAAGATTTATTTAAGCTCATAATTTGTGCAGCTTTCAGTCTCTAGTTGACTGGCTCCAAGGCAGAGTAGCCTGGCAGAGGAAAATTGCAGAGGAGAAATCATTCATGGCAGGCAGAAGGCACAGGCAGCAATCACCAAATGGTGACCCTCTTCCTGTTCATATTGTTCTAGCCTGGCTTTCCACCCTTAGGGCAGGTAGCATGCACACCCGGGGTGGGACACCCCTAATCCTAACATTGCACCAGACTTACTGCACACCCTTGATCCAGCCACCTCAAAGAAACCCCACCTGTGATCACATGCGGTTTTGCAGGGACAGCTACATAGAAGCCATAACCATGCCTGCTACTTTTCTCTTTTTTACTGAAATATAAATTGAGAAGTAACTAATAAGAGAAAAGTACATAAGTGATATGAAGATTACTATAAATGCTAAACAGCATTATGGTCTTAGTAAAATGACAGCTTGGATAGTTATATCCTATTTAATTTTTTTTCCTTCAGTTCCAATTCCCCAGCAAAATCTCCTATTTTGTAGGTCTGTTGTGTATTTATTTCCATTGATTTATTTCCCTAATAGACTTTGCTTTCTTGTGCATTCCCCCTTCTTTTTCTCTGAGACTGTCAAGCCCCTGCTATAGTCAGCCCTTTTCTCCCCAGGCTGCAGCTACTTGTTTAAGTGACTCTTCTGTCACTGTTTCCTTGCTCTCATCTCCGCTACTCTCACTCAGAAACTCAGGTCTCTCCTTGCTCTAGTCTAAGCCTTCTGTGAAGCAATATTCTGGACACTGAGCACCGATACAGAAAGCCACCAAATAAAACCAACTGATACCCTTCAGGACAGTTTCAAATTTCAGTGCACTTCTCTACACAAATCGTTATATTTAAATTTATTTTTCCTTGGTCATCGTCCTCTTCCATTCTTGTCAGTGATTGTTCAATCCCATCTTTCTTTTCATGTTCTCAAGTCAATTCTCACAGCAACTTTTTGCAGCAGAAAAATCTCATTTTCAATGGTCATTGATTCTACTGAGGCCTTCATGTATGCTCCACCCTAAATTCCAGGTGCTATCTCTCTAAACCTGAGCTATTCCTTTTTTCTTGGTAAATAAAAAGAAGTCAGTAGTTTTTGCTTTTTTTGTTGTTTGTTTGTAATGTATTTGGCATAGGTCTCACTTTGCAATTTGGACTCATAATGATCCTCCTGTCTCTGCCTCCCCAGCACTGGGATTACAGGCTTGTGCCACCATGTCAGGGTTCAGTGTCCCGCTCAACAAGCCTGGGGCCTGGGATGAGGAAGAGGGTGAGTATGCGATGCCTTGTCCACTGAACTATCTCACCTGCCCAGTTCTCACATACTTAAAGTAATCCCTAGATCTGTGCCCTGATGATCCTGCTTGGGTCTTGCTCAGTTTGTTATATATTTCTTATTTTACCTCTTATTTCTGTATTTTTAATGTGTCTTTTAAATTTGATTTTATAGAAGTGCCTATAAACATGTTCAAGTCATCCCAACATTAAAAAAAAAAAAACTTTCTCTTAAAATAGTATCTCTTTCTAAGAACTACCTTCCTCCTTTCTCATTCATCCAGATCTTTGGAAATAGTTTATATTTCTATCTCCACTGTATCATGCATACAGTCATTCCTCACACATGATTATAAGGGTTTATTCACAACTCTGGAAAAGTCACTCACTAAGATACCATTGACTTCATTATCACTATGTCTACAGGCAAATATTGTTCTGTTCATTATGGGCTTCATTATAAAATTGAAACAAATTGTTCTCTTCTCTCTAGAAAGAAACAGAATCACATGACACTTTATACCTGGTAAGTTTCATGGACACATCATCCTGCTCCCATTTCCGTGTGACTTTCTTGTCTGTCTCAGTCCTTCTGCTTTTTGGGCTTTCATCCTTTGAGCCTTAAAAATTGTTTCCAGAGACTGCACTTTTGGGTCACTGTTCTTATTCCATCTCTCATTTATATAACTAATAACTATGTAAGGATAATTGCTAAATTGATCTTTCTGGTTAAAAATCTCCTTTAAATTTTGAGAGAGATAGAACTATTTGACCTTTTCATCCTGATGATCATCAAGGTAAACACTCATAAATTAAAGTCAAGCCTTTTGTATATCTTTCAGTGAAACTCGTAGTAATCACATCATATAACTAGTGGCAAAATTATCTTTCAAGTTTCATGGGATTCTGTTTCTTTTCTTTTTTTGTTAATGTACTGGTTTATTTCTTTCATCTTTTTTATTGCATTTAATAAGAAATAACAAAATGTGATAGTTCCAAAACGTATTAGTAGTACATTTCCAGTATTTGATACAATGCATATTATTGTCTTCCTAGTATTTATACAGAGCACAGGGTGTAGACGTGATAATTTTTCTAATCATTATTGATACAAAAAAATTTCTTTCCATTGAACTAAGAGAAAGTAGTTGTATACATAATCTAATACTCCATAATCGCAGTGGGTTATTGGCAAAACTGGCAATGATGGAAGCTGTTGATTTAAGCCATTTACAGCTCAGCATACTAATCTAGCTTTATGTTTTATGCCTCATGGTGAAACTTTTCTGCTGGGTGGTTAAGGACAAGTGAAAGCAAGACCTGTATAACAAAACATGCAAGGAACTTTTATACCTTCTAAGGTCAGTCAAATCCCCTCATGATTTACTTTGAAACCATGTACAGTGCTTTGTAGAACTGTTGTCAGTGTCAGCCATCTGGATGAGTCATAGCCATTGCTTGACTAATTGGCTCTTTGTGAAAGCCCAAGAGAATGTTTTCTCTCTAAGTGACTGTCCTTAGATGTACTGTAAATCTTCAATCCCTTTCCTCTGTAGCCCCATAATCTCCTTGAACAGAAAATTTGGGACACCACTGAGTTATAGGATGTTGCAACACAGGTCCCCTTCACTGACCTTGAATGGCTAGGGCCAAAATATTGGCTATCCTTGTAGCCCTTCTCTTTCTCCAATTTTGGTCTGTAAATTTATATTCTTAACCCTCCAGAAGAAAAGCTTAGCAAAACTGTTACTCTATAATATAATGAATGATTTCTTCAAGAAGCTACAGTAAAATGACAGCTTGGATAGTTATATCCTATTTAATTTTTTTTCCTTCAGTTCTAATTTGCCAGCAAAATCTCCTAAGTTTTAAGTCTGTTGTGTATTCATTTCCATTAATTTATTTCCCTAATAGGCTTTGTTTTGTTGTGCCTGCCCCCTTCTTTTCTCTGAGTCTTCCAAGCCCTTCCTACAGTCAGCCTTCTTCTTCTCCCCAGGAGATACTGAGACATGATTACAGTAATGAGGCACACTGATACTGAGCTAACATGAGAAGAAACTGGAAATCCCATTACAGTATCTCTCATCTCATGTACAGAGGCCCATTAGCCAAGAAAGAATCTCAGTGGAAGAGCAGGACTTCAACTGAATGGGAATTACTTACTTTGTTTGAAGCATATGACATGAGAGGCAAAATGAACCAAAACTTATCATTTAAATTTGGTAGCTGATGTGAAGCCATATACATTTTTAAGCCCCATCTCTCATACTGTGAGACTATCTCCAATAGCAAAACTAGCAGTAACACTTGATACTAAAGGAATCATAAATTTATGTTTACCCACTATGTTGAGTAAAATGCTATGTTGTTAAATAGAAATTGTTTCCACATTAACACATTTTTCTTAAGAGCTTCATCTAGTGAGCTGCTTTAAAGTAGGTAAAGATCTGTAAAATCAATAATATATGTAAAATACAATAGCATCACGAAAATAAGTAGTCAGTTGAATGTTACTAAAAGTTCAATGAAAAAAAAATCCAAAGAATGATTATGTTTCAGGGTGCAGCTCTATGTATTTCATATAATTTCTGTAAATGGTGAAGTTAAAAAATAAGTTTCAGACAAAAAATATTTAATCAGACATCTCTGGATAAGACTAGGATGCCTTGAAGTTGGGCAACGGGAGAGCACATGCTTTGCAGGAAGCTTCCTGGCCTTACAAGCTTCAGGAAGCCTGTGCAGGCAAACTCTTTCCTGAGGTGTCATCTTCTCTGAGGATGAAAGGGGACTCAGTTGCCAAATGACGTTCTAATTCTCATGGTTGGGCCTCCTGTCTGGAAAAATAGTCATGCTCCATTTAGTAATTCCAGTGTTTCTTCCTCTTCCTGAAAATGTACAAGGGTAGGGAACACTCATTCGCGCACACACACACATACACAGAAAAAAAAAAAGGAACAGAAACATGCATCCCGTGGGAAACAGCCATTTATAGAGAGATCTAAAAATACACGTTTGGATAGGTCAGATGGTGTTTTGTAAAGTTACTGTGATGACCACTAAGTCTGGACACTGAATTAGGCCATATGTTCATTTCTGAAGCAAGAGTCATTCTGAAGAACTAGGAAAATAGAGTTGCCAAAGAAATAAATTGTTATAATGGCTAATTTCTTTGTATTAAGTTCAAACTGGCTCCCTCAAGCAGAACATATGGATATTGGTGAAATTTAAAAAGTAATAATCTACTTAGGGTTCTTTACTGATGACACTATCCTCCTAGTATAATATTACTAGTTACAGTCTTTTTAATTTAGGATATAATTTTATGACTTATTAAATAGGTTATAAAAGTAACTAGGCAAGGGAGAGCTGAGATGCAACGGGAAAAATGCAGCTCACATAGCTCATCAGGCACACTTCACTAGAAAACAGACAACTTCTGGGCTCCAAGTGTTGATTGGATGTGCAGAGAGGTTTTCATCACAGTTAACAGCGACTGTCTGAGAACAAGAACAGCATGAGTGAGAGGGACACAAACTGTGGACAAGAGCCTTGGATGCCACAAGCCTGTCCCTGACTCTCTCTCTCTCTCTCTCTCTCACACACACACACACACACACACACACACACACGTACAAACACACACACACACACACATACATTATGATGCAAAGATAAAAATTTAACCTATTTAAACCTGAAGCTCAAAACCAAGAACTAGAAATAATTGCATTTGGGAAGTTGAGGCAGGAGGATCATCGAGAGTTTGAGGCCAGCCTAGTCTATAAAGCAAATTCAAGGCCAGCTTGAAATGCAAGTAAAATGCTGTCTCAAAAAGATGAGAGAGAGAGAGAGAGAAAGAGAGAGAGAGAGAGAGAGAGAGAGAGAGAGAGAGAGAGAGAGATTGAAAATGAGAGACTTGCTGAGGCCTTTTTGGTTCTAGACTCCATGTATTAGTAGCTTTGGCTTTCCGTCAAATGTGAAGGAAGATTACTTTGTGTATGTTCTAGATAAATGGAGCATTTCACATTCATTCACATCAATAGTCTAGCTGATAAATAACCAGTTTTACTTTCTAAAAGGGATCACTAGACTTCGTGGCTTGAATGTATTTTTATCCATGTGATGTACAAGATGAATCATCCCATCCTTCAGAACCCAGTAGCCTATAACTTGGAGGATAGGCTGAGTCTACCCTCCTCTTGGGATGACAGTTCCTGCCTACTTGGAAGGCTGCTTTCTCGTCAAGATGGGTCAGCTTGCCCAACTTCCCCACCACTCTGGCCCTCTGCTTCCACAAGACCACCTCGCTATAAATGCAGATATGACTGTATTTTATTGAAGTGGTGGTGAAATTTAATCTATTGGCTGCACAAAAGAAAATTATTTTTTTTTGCTCAGTAGTATATTCTGTTTCTAAACGGAAATCACAACAAGAATTGAGTGTTTTGTGAAGAAGTCCTCTCACCATCTCCTCTCAGACACTTACTAATTTGCTTCACCCCACCCCACAATGAAATTAGTGGCAATCTCTTATAGTGCTATTTTCCAAAATTTCTCAAGGTTCATCTCTACTCTTTTTTTTTTTAATGAAACCTTAGTTCTTCCCATTCCCTGGATATATTCTTCCTCCACACTGCACTTTTTCCAAATGTGAATTATTAAAAAGAAAGGATTTTTAATTATGTAATGCAGAAATTCTAACTAACTAGCAACTCTAACTTCTGGTATAAATCATCCTTAGCATGCAGAGGAAAAATAAGCCCTTCTCCTGTGAAAGTTCAAATCTTTACCATAAACTACAAAAGAAAGTGCAGATCATTTCCAGAAAGAGAAATGTTCTTAATCATGTTATATACTCCTGGTCATTTAGAATTGTCTGGCCTATGTGGAAGGCAAGGGAGATGTTATACGGAAGTAGGTCAAGGAAAGGAGAGGTCAGTAAAACCCAGCTTCAGCAATGAAGAACAGGAGCCAAATAAGCCACTACCCAGCAAAGCCAAGTCTTGATTGCAATGTCAGTCATAGAAAGCAACTCTTCTCAAATGTCTACAGGTTTCCAGAGTCCTTGTGGCAAGTGAAAAGAGTTGTACTGGACCAGCCAGCTCTGATTTCTGGGCTATAAAAAGATTTCTTGGATATCAAATGTAACTATCCCATTTTCATCAAATATCCCTTACAAATTGCAAAGTAAACCTTAGTTGTCGGCCAACGTTTCTTCGTGGAATGACAACACTTAATACTTTCCTACAGATTACTCTCTGTGCTCTCTTCCCCTTCCAGATCAGGACACAACAAAAGTGGTGCAAAATTATTCTTTAGGGTCTCTCCCCCACCAACACACACACACACACACTCACATATAGACACACTCAATGGGCTATGGTTCATTGCTTGGGAATCTTTTCTTTAAATCTATCTTTGAGATGAGAAGAACATTATTATTATTTTTTTGTGTGTGGGACTGGGGTTCAAACTCATGACCTTGCACTTGCCAGGCAAGCACTTGTGCCACAGAGCTAGAGAAAGACTTTTTATTGGTTGTATATTTAGAGTTTTAGTGTTTAGAAGAAAAGCCCAAATTTTTTCTTTGTATATTTTAAATTACAAACTGTTGTACCTATTCCTTGGGAATTTTGTGAAAGGTCTCTCCTAGCACTCCTGTTCACACAATTACATTGTAAAGTCTATGCAATGAGAAATCATTTTATTCAAGAAAGCATATGTCATTGAGTTGTGTGTGCACTCATGTGTATAACAGTGAAATTCCTAATAGCAAAATTGGAAACAAGCTATATGTCCATCAGTAGATGACTAGATAAAGAAAACATGGCATTTATACACAATGGAATACTATCCTGCTGTAAAGAAAGGAAGTTACCTGTGGAAAAATGGATGCCCTTGGAGACTATAATGTTAAGTGAAGTAACTCAGATATACAGGTTTAAGTATTTTGTGGTCTTCCTTATATGAAAAGCTGAAAAAATATATATATATTATATATATATTATATATGTGTATATATATATATATATATACATACTCTGAGATAAAAGATAACTGACAAAAAATAAAGAAGTAATATAATCCAGTATGAACAATATACTTAAATATATATAAAGATATACCTTGAATTGGTAAAATTGTCTCAGCTGTTTTAAATGTTCTTTGGCCTAAAGGTCTGCTTGTAATCACTATAATATACATATATGTACAATTTTTAATCTGTATGAAAATTAACTTCATAAGATTTTATAAGATGAAAGAGTGACTCATAGTAGAAAAATTAAAAGAGAGGTGAGTAGAAGGAATGGGAATTTAAACAAAGAAATGTACTGTGCACATGTACCTATTTCCCATGGTGAATGTATTTATGATGTACTACAGACATGTACAAATAAAAGTCAAAAAGTAAAAGAAAGCAAGGCATTCATCAAATAAGTACATGTGTGAGAAATTATAATGTATGAGAAGACAAAATGTGATCTAGGAAAATTAGGCAGGTGTCAGCTAATTTAGAGCCTTGAATTCTTTATAAGGACACCGTTTGCAGGAAACAACACGATCATGTTTGTGTCTTTAAACAACTGGAAGAGATAGGGTTTAAGGAGAAGGACTGAAGGGCTGTTAAACCACTACGATATGGATGGGAGTAATAAGGTTAAAACAAGATTAGGAGGAGATGAGAAAGAGGTAGGTTTACAAGATGTTTAGAGATCAGCCTGACTGGGATGCCTGCTACACAGTCAGAGACAGACTGGGCTTTCAGGGAAGTCAGCACAGAAAACAATGAAGACAGTAAGCTTGTGACTGAAGGCTCAAAATGGAGATGCAGTTGTCAAGCCTGCTTGCCTCCCAGAGGGATAAACAGCAATTTGAAATGATATTGTAATTTGCACCACCCAGTCCAGTAGGACCAGATAAGCATCCGACACCCAAGTGGGTGACCAGAGGCCTGGACCCATCTCTTTCCAGAATGCCTTTCCTCCATGGATCACCCTGCTGTGTGACTTGTTTCCCCATAGGATCAATATTAGATGGGCAGCTAGACGTGTACTTCTCTAGGTTAATGGTACTAGGACCCACATTGTACAAATGTGATGACTTTTCTGTAGAGATTCCCCTCACAAAGGACCTCAGTGACCACCCTCAGAGGACTCTTCCCAGAAATGAAGGAGCTTCGCTTCTTACTTACAACAAAACTTTCCTAGCTTCCCCTTTTTGTTTTGTACTTCATTCCTCAATTATCATGAGATTGCAAACTTGGCACTTATTGCACAGTATGGATCAGGAATTGTATTATTCCTAAACCATGATAGTTGGGAGGCGAGTAATTAAACGTAGAGAAGAGTAAAACTCCTGCAGTTAAAGACAGATGAAAGAACATAGTCAATGCAGTGTAGAAGACTTAATTTTAGATATTTTTCATGAGAGATCTTCAACAAGAAAATGGACCACAATGCTATTAGAATATTTTCAAAGTCAGGAATTGATTTGATTTCCCTGAAACTACAAAATTACTTTGGAAATAGAACTCTTAGGTGAAGTTTATTTGTTGTGCCCATCTTTTTGTTGTTGCTTTTGTTTTCAAGTAGTGTTAGGTCAATTCTTTATGTGTTTTACTATATTCTTAACACAATGGGTTACTTTTAGCTCACATACATGCAACTTGGCATAGATAAAAGCCAATGAAAGATGGAAAAGCTTAGGCAATCAGAAGTAAAAATTTAAGAGGCTAAAATCTGACAATAAAAGAAAAGAATTCTTACTGGAAAGAAAAACTATTTCACTCCACTCTTCATTTACTTCTCATTTGTTTACTCAGTGTCAAGACATATATTTATTCTGTCAAATCTTGGGTAATGTTTCCAGTGAAATAATGCTTCTTGACACTAGAATATGTATTCCAGAGATACAGTTTCTTTGGTTAACATTCATGTTCTTTTCTCAGACTCCAATGTAACATTTAAGTAATACAAGAAAGTTAAGTTCTTAAATGTATAAATCCAGGAAATGACTAACCTTTGAATAGCTTATGCAGGCCACTTTTGTGAGTTATCAACAAGAATTATCTGAGAACTACTCAGAATATTAAATTCTAATTGTCTTCATGACCTCAAATAGTGTCTTGAAATATTCTATTTTTCTTCTTCAGGGGATTAAAAATAAGCAACTGAGCGTGTGCTACATCTCCAGAGATTCATGTAGTTAAGGTCATCAGCCGCTGTAGGGAAACAATTCCCAGCAAGTAAATATTGCATGTCCTAAAGCCAAATTTTATTTCACATTTTTCCTTTTTTACTTTCACATTGAGCATTCACAGCACAGGAGAGGAATAAATTAATGTTTCATAAAATGCTCAATAATATTAAAAATGCAAAAGAAAAAAGAATGAAGATATGATATAATACAGGATTCTGGCAAAAATTTAAGTTTCTAAATAATCATATTTGAAACTGGGGAAACATTTACCCTGAAGTAAGATATAAAATACTTTGCATATCCCCTTAAGACTGCACTGGAGTCTCTTCTAAACTCAAATTCTATAGTGTGCGTTGGCAATAGACAATTAATCTTAATATATAGGTGAAGTTTCAAGTAAGTACTTGAATACCTCCACAATCATTTACTAAATAAGGACATTTATTAAAATAGATACTGCTTCATAAAGTACACAGTGTGATAAGTTTGTATAACTATTATTTAATAGACAGTCATATATTGTAACACACAGGAAAAGTGTCAAACTTAGGAGGAAAAGATTGCTGAGAACTTTTCACCCTGCCATGCAGCACTCAGCTTCTGCAGTCTGCGTATCTTCTGTTTTTCTTGCCTACTCAAAAGAAACTGTTGTTACCCATTTTCAGATTTTGAATCTTCTCCTAAAACAACCTCTGTTTATGCACATTTATATTAGTCATCTGCTGCAACAGTTTGGATCTTAAATCCCCAGAGGTTTTCTGGCTAAGGCCTTCCTCAGCAACCTACAGTATGATGGAAATGTAGTGGAATCATAAAGAGGTAGAATCTTGGGGAGGAAATTGCACTCTAAGGGCTTTACCCTAGAAGACATATTGGCTCTCTGGCCCTTGCCTCTATCTTGCCTTCCTCTCCTCCTCCACATGTACCTGTCATGATGTCCTAGACCACCTGAGACCCAAAGCAATGGGGTCAAGCAAGCAGTGACTGAGACCTCTGCAAACATAAGCCAAAATAACCCTCTTCTCCTTGTACATTGATTACTTCAGGTATTTTGTCATAGTGCTGGAGAGCTAAGTAACACATATTCCTGTCCAGGTACCATTACCTCTTTCTCAACTCAAAAGTAGACAAAACCATTTGCTGCAGTTTGCTTTTGTTTTTAATTGCTAAATCTTTTTTGTCTTTTTGAGACAGGGTCTCTCTATGCAGTTCAGGCTAGCCTTGAGCTCACTTCCGTAGCCCAGGCTGGTCTCGAACTCGCACCGATCCTCCTGCCTCAGCCTCCCAAGTGCTGGGATTACAGGCGTGCACCACCACGCCCGGCACACTAAATCTTAAATACTGTTTCATGTTAATGAACAAAGAACAACTTTTCTCTTCTAAATAGTACAAGCATGTTGTCTCATTGTATGAGTGAGTCATAGTTTTATAAATAGGTTTTTCTTAAGTATTACACAAGTTTAGTTAGAAATTACCCTGACCTTTGACAGCTCAACAAAAGAAATTTCCACTGTCAGGTCAGCCCCAGCTCTATTTCATGTATCTGCAAAATGTCATACGTAAAGGAAATGTTTCCCCAATAATGGAAGGGGCTCAGATATTCTGCTCTGGCTCTAGAAATCTTCATCTTGAAAATTAAAATACTTCAAAAATTTAGATTCTTGACATATTAAGTTGGAAAACTAAGTGTAATTATAGACAGATACTTTCTGTTTTTCTACTTAATCTGAACTTTAAAAATGTTCTCAAGATCTCAATTTAATCATCTGTATTTGTAAGTTGAATAAGAAAATACAGAACACTGAAAGTAATGCAATGTCAGGGGAAAAAAGTCTTGATCAGACGAAGTTTCTGCATCTGACCACTTACTCAAGCCTTAGATTCCATCTGTAACTTCGGCCTGTTGCTTCATAGTCTGGGATTCTTGAATCAGGAAGTGAATCCTAAAATAAATAATTAGTGGGAATTTCTTGTGTTTCTCCCCAATTCTTATTTGGAAACTATCAACAGCAGTTCCTTCCCATGATGAAACTTCAGGGTAGAATTGATTTTAAAAGTTCACTCATTTTTTAAGTTTGAACGTCATGAGTCCACAAGGTTAACACCTACTGACAGCTCACAAAGCAGTGTGAACAGTAGGAAGTGGAGCTTTGTCTATCTCGGCCACTTCTTGGAAGACCCACAAGCTCCTTTGCAAAGGCCTTAGCTCCCACAAGACATAATGGCATGAGACATGGCCCACTCCTCTAATTCAGTAAACATGGAAGTCTATGGCACTTGATATTTCTCACACAAAACTTTCTAATCTTCTCTTTCTGCTTGGAGTTCACCATTTCATAGCACTGAGCTGGAAATAGAACTGGGTTGAGATAGGGAGTCCCTGTTTTGAAGGCTTCACCCTGAGGAAAGTAACTGCTGTGTCTCCAGTCAACTTTATTTGGGGAAGAAAAAAATATTCCTAACCTGATCACAGATTCCATGGAGTGAACGTCTGAAATGTGCCCTTTTCCTATTAATACAGCTTTCCTTAAGGTACATGCAAACCTACACTCAGAATCCCATCTGGCTTCTCTCTAATTAGATTTTATTACATATTAAATCTACTGACCTCCAATTCCTTTCCAATCTCCAGTCAGAGTTTCTGACTTCAAAAACAAGGACAGTAGTCCCTGCCCAAGTCTAGATTCTGTCTCCAGTACTTCCTATGCACAATTCTTTTATGCATAGGAAGTTCTGATGTCTGTAACTTCACCCACAATTCCATGCTGCACTCACCTGCTTGGCCAGGCCTTTTACTACTTATGATGTTGACAGATGCTTCCTGTGCCCATTAGGCACTGCACATTCAGTTAGTACATGGTACAATTTTCTGTGTCGCTATCTGTAGCTAAATGACTTTGTCTAGCTTGCTATCTATTTAAGAGACTGGACTTGGTCTAGAGCTTACTCTCTGTTTAAACATTGCCTGTTTCAAAATAGCTTATTCCTACATCTACATGAGTTGCCAAAACTATATTTGGAAACTGTATACAAAATAACTACATCTTCATCTTCTGGCCAAGCACGCACATTCTAGGCTGCCAGCATTATGTCGGTGATGCTGCTATGATTTGGGGCTGACTGGGTGTCACCAAGTATCGATGGTAGTTGAAGGTAGAGTAGCAGTATGAGGACTTGAGAAAATCTCAGCTAGGTAGGGCCTAGTGACCCTCGGATCATTGGCAGTTTACCCTCACAGGGAATTTTGGCATACTGGTCTCAGTCTCATGTCCTGTTTGGCGATATAAGCTTCTCTGTACACCTGACTCTGTTATTACATGATTCATCTGAGAAAGAGAGCCTTCTCCAGAACTAAACCAATTCGTAGCTATGTCCTTGGTCCTCTACAGCTGTGGCTTATTTTCTCTGTGAGTTGTAATGACACAAAGCTATTCCAGAAACACTATTTACCAAAAGCTCATCTTGATCTCCTAAGAAGAATGATCACCTCTGTTCCTTCTGCAATCATTTCTTTGATTGTAACAATGAGCATTTATCAGATCATGTTGTAATTGACTTTCAAAAACTGTGACCTAGACCCCAGTATGGTCTAGTGTTAGTGTGTTGCCTAACATTAAAATATGTTCCATGTATTTGCCAAATGAGTAAATAAATGGAGGAACTGAAGGAGAAAGAAGAATCACCAAGAAAGATCTCTGAATAAGAAGAGAATAATAGAGATACGGCATAGTCA
Source organism: Myocastor coypus (assembly GCA_004027025.1). Lineage (NCBI taxonomy): Eukaryota > Metazoa > Chordata > Mammalia > Rodentia > Myocastoridae > Myocastor > Myocastor coypus. Next base: position 6,687 of record PVJA010012389.1, on the reverse strand, counting down.
CCACAGACCATATTTTCTAAAGTATGTTTGTATTAGCAGTTAGTCTGACACATAATCATGACTAAAACCTAAGCAAACTTGTCCATATATGGTAATGCAATAAGTGATAATAGAATGAGATGGAGTCTGAACCACAAAATGCTCTTTTTGACAGAAATTGTGTTATAAAGAACAGTTGGAGAAAGAATATAAATGTAGTTTTATCACAGATTGTTTCATAGCCAACAACATACAAATGGTAAAATTATATTTTAAGAATATGTCATCCTATGTACCATGTGTTTCTTTATGTTGTGCTGCTTTTTTAAATTGATGGTTTTAATGAGAAAAATACAATAAAATGCTCACTGGGGAATACACAGTTAATGTTAATGTAAAATAATGTTCATTGGAGTGTTGCAAGAATGCATAAATGATTCAAATAGCAGCATGAACAAAAAATAAGGTGAAATAGAAGGAACATATCTCAAAATGTCAATATAGTATTAGGTGAAAATATTATGAATGACATTGCTATGCCATCTTAGTTGTTCCTAAAATTTTTAAATAAGAATTCATAACTTTAGTAATTTACAAAATGTGTACCATTTTCTTACACAGAGTAATTTAATTAATGTATAGTTCCTGTCATAAATGAACAGTTAAAAAGCTGTTTCTTTGATTAAGCATAACCTTAATAACTTTCAAAACAACAGAGAAATAAAACTCATCTGGGAAGAATTATCAGGTCCCAATTAAATCATCATCACTTGCAGATGCCATGGTCCTTTACATATGTGATCAAAAATTCCACCAAAAATTCCTAAAATTAATAACCAAATTTAGTTGTGTAGCAGGGTATAAAATCAACACTCAAAAATTAATAGCATTTATGTTAAAATTAATAACCAAATTTAGTTGTGTAGCAGGATATAAAATCAACACTCAAAAATTATTAGCATTTGTGTTACCAACAATAAATTCACCAACAAAGAAATTAGGAAAATAATTACCATAAAACACTTAAATACTTAGGAAGTAATCTATCCAAATAAGTGAAAGATCTCATCAACAAAAACTACACTGAAAAGGGAAATTGAAAAGCACATTTAAAACAAATGAAAAGAAATGTGTTTTGATCCAAAATATCAAAAGCAATCCCAGGCAATCAGAGCAAAGCAGGAGGTTTAACAATCCCAAACTTCAAATTAGTTTACAAAGCAGCAGTGATAAAAGACAACATAGCTGTGGCACAAGTAGACATGTGGATCGATGGAACAGAATGTAGGATACATGAATAACCCTAGCATGTTTGGTTACCTGATCTTTAAAAAAAACAAAATCACAGACATACACATTGGAGGAAACACAGCCTCTTTTAAAAAAAAACACTACTGGGGAGATGACTATCCATATGCAGAAAGTTGGGTCCAGATCTATATTTCTCATTATGTATTGACTAAAAATCAAAATGGGTCAAAAATATAAATGTTAAAACATCTATCTGCTGTTATTTGAATAAGATAAACATGGGTAAATTCTGGGAGACACAGGTACAGGCAAGGAGTTTCTAAACAGAACTCCAAATGCACATCAGGAAATAATATTGAGAATCAAAAAGTAGTGTCACACCAAATTAAAAAGCCTTGACTCAGCAAAGGGAATAACCAAAAAAAGTAAAGAGAAAACTCTCAGAATGGAGAAAAAAATACCCCATCTTCCTCTGACATAGGACTAGTATCTGAAATATGTGGAGAACTCAGTTAAAAAAAAAGAGAGAGACACTCTCAAAACAAAAGGTACAATCAAAAAGTGGTCAAGTGAATGAACAAAGGCTTCTCAGAAGTACCATTGACCAATAGATATAAGAATAAATGCTCAATATTGGTAGCTATTAAAGAAAGGCAAATTAAAATGACATTGAGAGTCCATCTTCTATAAAAATATGGTGGAACATGCCTATAATCCCAGTGCTTGGAGGCTGAAAAACGTGAAGGATCATTAAGAGTCCATTCTGTGTAGTGAGACCCTGTAGATCCTGTATTGAATTAAATAAACAAACAAATAAGGTCACCCAGAGAGCTCATCAGATTAAAGCACCTTCTTAGGTAGATTCAGGGACTAGGGTTTGATCCCCAGCATGTCCTGCCAGCCCTGCCCGTGGGGAATGCAGAGACAGTAATTGAGACTGGGCTTGGTGGCATACACCTGTTTTCCCAGCACTTGGGAGGTGAAAACAAGGGGATTGCTATGAGTCCAGTCTATGTAGTGAGACCTTGTAGACCCTGTACTAAATACATTTAAAAAAAATTAAAAGTTAAAAAAAGAAAAGGAATGACTGTCCTCAAACAATCAAACAGTAACAAATGCCAGAGATACTATAGGGAAAATGATCCTTCCACATTAATGGTAGGAATGGAAATTAGCACAATCATTATGGAAACCAGCATGACAGTTCCTCAGAAATTGACACTAGAGATCTCTTCCCTTTCTAGATATCTTCCCAAAAGATTTAAAGCCATCACAATACAATGATACATGCATGCCCATATTAATGACAGCACAACTAACAACTGAATTTTTTTTATTAGTCCTTGTGTGTAGTGCATGTTTCTGTTCTTTGTATGGAGTTGCTACATGCACATAACACATCTTTAGAAAAAATACATCTTAATTCCTTTTTGCATCCCTCTTCCATCTTTAGATCTTTTTTAGAAAGGTCTGTTTCCCTGCATCTTATAATCTATCTTTTATTTTGCTCTTTATTTATCGTTGAGTTTCTTAAGTAAGTGAAACAATGTACTATTTAACTTGGTGTGTCTTACTTTTTCACTTAAAATTATGGCCGGGGGCTGGGGAGATAACTCGGTAGTCTAAGCCTTCATTCCCAGTACCATATGTAGTGTTAGTCCCGAAACTGGACGTGACAGAGCACGCCTATGATCCCAACACTGGGGAGGCAGAGACAGGAAGATCACTATGAGTCCATGCTCTGTGGCAAGACCCCGTACAAATAGATCAATAAATACATAAATAACAATCATGACCTCAAGGCACATTCATTTTCCTACAAATGACTCAATTTTGTCTTTCTTTATCACAAAATAGCACATCATTGTGTGTAAAAACCATATTCTCTTCATCCATTCATCTGCTAATGGTTACATAGGTCACTTCGAAGATTTAGCTATTGTGAAGTGAGCTGCTATGAACATTCATATTCACAGTTCACTACGAAATGGTATCTCTCAACCTTTCCTGAAGATACATTGAAAGGAAATAGCTGGGTCTAGTGAAATTCCTGAGGGTTGGTTTCTGAGGGCTCTCCATACTGATTTCCAGAGCCATTGTGCTAGTTTACATTCCCATGAGAGGTACAGAAAGCTTCCTTCGTCTTGCAGCCTTCCCAGCATTTGTTACCCCTTCATTTGTTCTGGAATAACATGGAATTTCAGTATAATTGTAATTTGCGTTTCTCTAATAGCCAGCAATGTTGAGCATGCCCCAATATACTCACTGCCAATGTGCACTTCTAAATCTTGGAAGTAACTTATTTGTCTATCGATAGAACGTAGTATTAATACACAATATAATACTGCTCTGCCATAAAGACAAACTCAAGCCTTTGAGAACATTACATGAAGTAAAATAAATGGGACACACGCACATAATTAGCACAAGATTTCTCTTAGATGAGAAACCCAAATTATACATAAAGAGTAATAAAAGACAAATAACAAGAAATAAGGAGATAGATCTTTTGAAAAAGGGAAAGGAATCAGAGATAGGGAGAGAAAGGGAAGGATAAGTGGAAAAAGAGATGGAAGCCAAAAGAATTGAGATCTGTTACATACATGCACTAACTCCCATGAATATAATCATTTTGAACTGAAAACCAGTACCAATTAAAAAAAAAAAAAACTCTGATAAAAAGAATTAACGCCCAAATCAAAAATCATTTTTACAACTTTGAGATGAGCTAATTATTATTGCAAGAAACATGTTGATGTATTAAGATACTCAAAGACAGAGAGCCAGCAATATAGCTTAGAGGACTAAGCACTTGCTTAGGAAAGCACAGGGGCCAGGGTTTGATTCCTGGCCTTACCTGATGTGCCAGCCCCAATATGGGGCATACTGGGCCAACAGTGGAGTCCAGGCCTGGTGGCACCAGTATATAATCCAAGCACTTGGAAGGCAGGAAACTGGAGGATCACTATGACTCAGAGCTGTGTAGTAAGACCCTGCACACACACAAAATAGATTAAGATAGAGACCTACATTTTTACATTTCTGTATAATAAATAACTATTAAGAAAGTAGAATACAAAAATTCATTGGATAATGGTCTTCAATCATTTTTCCCTTTTTAAATGTATATTTATGTGAACACAAAGAAGCACATCACAGACTCACATAGTACTCATGTCGAGTGAGCGCAAAGATAGTTTTGTGAAAAGAAAATGTGCATAAATACATATTGCTTAGGCTAATGTTCTGCAAGCCCTACACCATACTCTGAACAGAAGTCAGCTATAAGACCAAACAATATCCATTTTGATAAGAGATAGATAGATAGATAGATAGATAGATAGATAGACAGATAGATCAGATACAATATAAATCAAACCCAACGTATTCATGTAAAATGAACCACTGCTAGGTCTGCTTATTCTATCATAACTCAAATCACAGATAATATAATTTCAAGTAAATGTCAGTTGAAAATGGTCCAACTCATATTAAAAGAATATTTCTTACCAGCTAAATTACTGAAACATCAATTAAAAGAACATCCTTCCTTTTAATTAGGTTTTAATCTTTAAATTTCCATTGTGAATATTCATGTGCTAAAAAAATCCTGAAATAATAATAGCTTCTGTAATATATTTTCTGGCTTCAACGGTTAAACTTAAAGCCTACAAAAATTAATTGAGTTTTGTAAGAGAGCATAAAAATTGGTGTCTCAAAATATATTGAAGAAATTATGTTGTTTGAACTTATTTTTGAGATTTAATTAGAAATTTCATGAATATCAGTGTGGTATCATTCACACCATAGAAAGTTCAGATTATATTTTCAGCTTATATGACAAATATGATATGGATTTGTAAAGTATTTGTGAAATTAATAAATTATAACTTCAAAGTTAAGTTTCTAAGCCTTAGCACATTAAAATTATTTCATCTTCTTATAATAGTTTGACTCTGGTGTTCACTACCTAGATAGGTATTCTCCCTGTACGTGATGATTTAAGCAATCAATCTTTCCTTTTCCATTACTTCTCTTCTTAAGGTTTTGGAATTCCTCTGGGAAATAAAGCAAACAGTGCAGGAAAGACATATTTTATATATCGTACTGTTATATTACATGAAGAGAATATTATCAATTCTAGAAAAAAGTCAAATTTTCTTATATGTGAGATGTCTGATTCTGATCATCTTAAACAATTCCTATCACTTTGGTTTAGATTTAAGTAAATCAACAAAGAATTATTATTCAACTTGCTAGATAAGTAGCTTCCTATCACTTTGGTTTAGATTTAAGTAAATCAACAAAGAATTATTATTCAACTTGCTAGATAAGTAGCTTCCTTTTCCCCATTAAAAATATAATTTTGGAATGACTGAAAATTTTCCAACAGGATGAAGTTGTCATTTATCATAATTAGAAGACACTTAAGGAAATCACACACATTTAAGAACATCAAATGCTGGGTGTGGTGGTGGATGTATATAATCCCAGCACTTGAAAGGCTGAAGCAGGAAGATTACTATAAGCAAGAGGCCAGCTGGGGTACATAGTGAGCTCAAAGCCAGACTAAACTGTATAGAGAGACCCTATCTCAAATAAATACATAAATTCTCCTTTTCATTTCTATACATTGTCATCTTTGATTCTGTAACTGAAGTCACCAAATACACCAATTGGACAGCACTGTTTACATTGTAGTTTTCTACAGCTTTGAATCAGGTAGGTTTGCATTCTGTTGCATTCATCAGAGTAAACACACCTGGAGTCTCACCAGAGGAGGTGACCGTTTTTCTCATACACCAAGTTGTCCAAGGGTACCAGTCCAACCCGGTACAGCACCTTCATATTGTCTTCAGCAGCTCAGGTGCCTATTTTTCTATTTTTCTGTCTACACCATATCAAAACTATAGCTCTTTATTGTCATGGGTATGCCACACCCATCATAACTGTCATGTGTATGCCAGGAAAAATGGAAAATCCAAGATGCAAAAGTACTTAATATTCCAAGTCTACTTCTCTAGTTAGAAAAATAAAACCCTTCCCTGCATCTTTCTTTTTATGTCTCACTAACACTGGGTCATGTAGTGAATTAGGTGCTCTGTTTCCTCCAGCAAAAAACACTCTTATAAACAAAAAGTGTCAAACTAGTAGTAGTACATTTCAACTGTTAAAAACCACATTTAACATTTTAATCAGTTCTTTATGAATTTTACTTTTTAAAAATGTATTTAGGACAGTGTCTACAGGGTCTCACTACACAGCTCGAGGTCATAGTTATCCTCCTGTTTTCAACCTCCCAAGCCCTGGCATTACAGGTACAGGCCACTATGCTTAGTCTCAATCACTGTCTCAGTGCACCTTGCTGGCGGGGCTCGCATGGCATGCTGGGGATCAAACCCTTGTCCCTGCACTCTGCCTAAGCAGGCACTTTAGTCCACCAAGCTATCTGGCTGG
>PVJA010012388.1:0-52165 GCA_004027025.1 Myocastor coypus | reverse complement strand
CTATGCAGTTGAGGCTGGTCCTGAGCTCACTTTTGTAGCCCAGGCTGGTCTCGAACTTGCACCAATCCTCCTGCCTCAGCCTCCCCAGTGCTAGGATTACAGGTGTGCGCCACCACGCCTGGCTTCAGGATTCTTTTTAAAAGTTGAACCCTTCTCATTTCTCCGTGGTGTCTTCAGGCCAGGGACGCATTCCTCACCCAGAAGTGACATTCTGCTGCCCGGTGCCCGCATGTCCTCACCTGCCATCCCCCGGAGCTCCGGCTGTCCTCGGGCCGTGCTGTGGTTGCTGTGTTGTGGTTGCTGGGTCTCTCTAGCTGTGTGGAGCACACAGACCAAGCTGCTGCTGGGCTTGGTGGCGGTGTTTCGCTGACTGAGTTTTTTGGGCTTTCCACATGGATCTTCCTTAGAACGGAAACTTCTGTTTCCTTGCAGTGGTTACCATCATTCCTACTGCTGTGAAGTCTAACAATGGGAAGTCCTTTTCAAAGTACTCAGCTTTTCTGCTGTTTTACCAAGAGTGACCTGTCCTGTGAATGGGTTCTGCCAACTGCTTCACAATAATATATCATAACAAATGTTTTATTTATTTATTTATTTAGTCTTTTTTAGATAGGGTCTCGCTATGCAGTTCACGCTTGAGCTCACTTTTGTATCCCAGGCTGTTTTCGAACTTGCACCGACCTCCTGCCTCAGCCTCTCCAGTGCTGAGATTATAGGCGTGTGCGCCACCACGCCCGACTATATCAAATGTTTTCTACTTGGATGTAAAATCCAACTTGCTGGAGAGCATACTGAGGTTCTTGTGTCTGCTGTATGACAAGCACCAGCACAAGATAAAGGCAGGAACTGGATCTGGAGTGCTTACTAACCACTCCAGCACTGAGCCTCGCGGGAGGCACTGACCGACATGCACATTCAGTGAAGAGCGCCGTGTTGTCTTTGCTCCCTGGATCACAAAAAGCAAGTGATGGTCGCGCTTCCTGTGGTGCCCGTCGGGTGAGGCAGGCGACCCTCCCCTGCCAGTGACAGCTTCGCTTCCAGGAGACAGGGCGATGCAGGAAGGGCCCCGAGGACGTGGCCCCGGGCTTCCTGTGCACCCAGCCCCGTGAGCGGCTGCCCGAGCCCTGCCTGCGCATCCGTGCGCTCTGTCTGTTGCCTTTTGCACACGGTTAATTAACTTAAGATGCGTTTTGTTTCCAGAGTTTCTTGCAGACAAAAGCTCCCAAATATAGAATTTTAAGCAGATGGGCTCATAACACGGCAAAATATGTGTCAAAAGCAATTTTCTTTTTGATGGTAAGACTGGGACAACTGCGTTTTGTGTCCCTTTGTCTATTTTTGTGCATTTCAAATTTTCTGCAGTTAACGGCAGGACGCAGCTCTCCGTTCTTAAGCCCTGTGGGTAGGTGGCTTCCCTGGCCCTCCTCTGTCCGCTTCCACCTGCTGTCTATACCTGTCCTGCTTCTCCTCTGCTGTCTATGCCGGCTCCTGATGCTCCCCTCCCATGGGGCTCCTTGGTCAATAACCGGTGCACGTCTGGTTCCTTGGCAGTCCCAGCCCTGCGGAAATTCTCTGGCCTGTACAGTAGAAGTGTTCTTGGGGACCTGGGACAGTGATTCTCTTGTGAGACAGCCCCTGAGAGCTCCCAGCTGCGAAAAGTGCAGGGACAGTGTGCTTGCCACTCTGACACACAGGGAGGATCCTCCACTAACTGCTGGCCGGAGCGAATGCGATCTCAGGCACCATTTGGCGCTGTCTGGCCCCTTGCTGACTATGACAGTGCTCGCAGGGCTGTGTGTGTCACTGATGTCCGCTGAGTGGAGGTCAGGATGCTGCTACCCATCCAACGAAGCACGGGGCAGCCTCGCCATAAGGAGTTGTGTGACACCGGTGCCACTAGCACCAAGCGCCAAGGGTAAGACCCGAGTTGAGAAGTTGAGACATAAAGGTCGTCAGAAGCTCTAGTTCATAGGACCCAAGGCTTTCATCATCGGTTTCCATTCTTTGGCATGCAAAAGCCCTGCTGATGCCTTGTACGCAGCACATCACATGGGAAATGATAGGCTGTGCACAGCCTTAAAGCTTCCAAGTATCCTTTGTTGATTAAAGAATGTATGAACCCACCACCAAGCCTGATGACGAGAGGCGAACAGCAATGTGTGACAGTCCGGGGAGGTATGTGGGCGTCCGTCAGCCCTTCCTGGACACAGTGGTCCCCAGCCTCTGGAGGGAAGGTTCTGGAAGCCTGGTCTGCAGGCCTGCACACCCCTGCTCAGCCTGCTTGGGGCATCCCAGCGGCATCGTCTGAGCTGCTCCACTAAGAGCCTGCAAGGCCTGCTAGTGTGCAAGATTCTTCTGCATGGGCCAAGTGAAGACACATGTTCTGTCTTTGTTCAAAACAGTAACACATGAAAGTCTGCCTAACTTACGTCGTTTTGTGTTTCCATTAGCAATTGCATCTGCATGAAACCATAAGCGGGTCGGGGAGGCCTTTGGCCCAGGAGTTGGCCATGTTCCAGGGGGCCGGCAGGAGATGCCTGGCTGAGGGACCCTTGAGGACCCTAGGTGTGCAAGTAGCCGCTAAGCAGCCCTGGGCCTTGGCAGTCATGCTTCACCTCTCTGTGCGCCTCAGTTTCCTCATCTGTCAAGCAAGAGTCTGTACCAGTGCCCCCTCTAGTCTTTGGGTGCCCTGAAAATGCCAGGGCTTTAAGGTACTGCCTCCAATTGAGAAGAAGATGAGCCCTGTCAATTTACAGCGGGGGACGCTTCCGAATGGCCCCCTCACCGCCATTGCCACCGCTAGTCTAGAGACGGATTCAGTATTCCTTCTGCAGTTTAACAAATGTGGTCTGGCCCAAGAGTTAATGGGGGTTTATTTGGGAAGATTTCAGAAGGAAAACAAGTTCAAAGCATTGTTTGATAGGAAATGAAACCAGAAGTTCCTTGCATATGGATGCTGAAAATAAGTTTATATATAAAAGGTATGACAAATTTCTGTTCTGCCCAGCATTTCTACAGGGGGTGGGGGAAGAGATGGTTCAGCATAAAAGAGTTTTTGGGCTCTTTGCATTTGGTTGTTGCATTTTTATTTAATTAATAACTGTCTTTGGCCATTTCTCATCTGCTAAAGTAACCTAACCAGGAAACAATCAGGAAAACATTACTCAACATATTGCCCATAAATTAGAACACAGCAACTGAAGACATCTGAGGCTGGCTGTCCTTGATCTTTTCATGGACCATTAGGGATAACTTCCACAGGGCTCTTGCAGGTGGAGGAGAAAGCTGGAAATGCTAAGCTTGGGCTGGAACAAGAAGGCAGGCCCGGGATCGGTTAGGCCTTGACTGAGTGACAACATTGTCCCGCTCTAGGATCCAGCCCAAATTCATCATCACCCGGATGCCTGGGGACGCCCACTCAGCTTCTGTGGTCCTTTGCGAGGCCAGGGACATCTGTGACAGTGTGCGCTGAGGCAGTGAACTGCGGCCTTGGGCTCCCTGGGAGTGTGTTGGGGGCCGTGGCTGCCAGAATTCTTGGGCAGCCTGCTCCTTCATGGGGTATGTGCCTATGGGAGTGAGTGGCCCATACTGTGGTCAGTGGGGTACACGCCTATGGGAGTGAGTGGCCTGCACTGCGGTTGGGTGGAGCATGTGCCTATGGGAGTGAGTGGCCTGCACTGTGGTCGGGTGGAGCATGTGCCTATGGGAGTCAGTGGCCCATACTGTGGTCGGTGGGGTACGCGCCTATGGGAGTGAGTGGCCTGTACTGTGGTCGGGTGGGGCATGGTGCCTTTAGCTCTAAGAAGGACCTAGGTCTGGGAGTCACCAGAGTGGAGTGCGAGAGTACGTGCAGGACATCCAAGGGGTTGCCTAGCAGGGCCTGACACCCAGCCAGTGCATGGGGACTGTCATCTGGCCTCGAGGAGCCAAGGCCGCAGGGAGGTGGGTCTTCCTCAACTGAATCCCTGGGTGGGAGCCCAGCTGCCGCCTGCTCCTTTCAGCAAGGAAGACCTTGTGAGGATGGCACGGCCCCGCCGTCCCGGCTGTCCACCTGCCCGCCCGGTAGTGCGTCAGTGTGTTGGGGGGTGTGGGCCACAGAGTTGCGGTTAGTTGCTGCTGGTCAAGGACAGCTGACTGGGGCTGCGCACAGGAGATGACTGGCCGCAAGGGCTGATTCCTGGCATGGGAAGGTACCACGGCTGCAAGGTGGCCCCCTTCCTGGAATCCTGGTCTCTACCCTCATGTCCTTTGAGTCTTTGCTGTCCTCTGAAGGTGGGGACAGCTGTTCAGTAGGACAGGAGGGCATCCACTGATGCTCTTAGCTTTGGCAGTGTGTCACAGCGTGGGACCGAATGACTTTGTTTGGGGACCAAGACAGCATCTGAGGATATCTGGAGTCTGAGAGGCTCCGGGGACCCCTCCCAGGTTCGTGCTTGTCTCCACTTCCCCGGCCCAGCCGGGCCCTGCAACGACGCCCAGAACAAAAGCTAAGGCAGCTGGTTCCCACTCATCCCCACGTGGTGACCACTGGGGAGCAAAGCCAGCAAGTCCTCACCCAGGAATCGGGACCCCAGGTAGCCTGCCAGAGGAGAGAGGGCGTTATAAGGACCAGGCGGGGGAGGGGTGGCTCTCGGGGCAGGACCTGGAGAGAGGGAATGGGAAAGGCCCCTGTGGGCAGGAGTCCTCACTACCCTCAGAGACACTCTGAGGTCGCCAAAGGCTCCCTGACTGAGGCGTGTGGAGGGTTAGAGGCTGGAAACCAAGCCCCAAGCCCTGGAGAGCCCTGCAGGGTCATCACACTGCCTCTGTCTCCAGGAGAGGCTCCTGCTGCAGAAGAGAAAAGCGTGGGGCCCGGACCTGGCTGGGCCACACCTGCACTTGCCCCAGAGCTGTCGCAACTAAGCAGCAGAGGGTCCGGGTTGGCCTGGGCCACCCAGTGCTTCATGGCTGTCACTCATGGGAGACAGGGTCTCGCTATGTAGTTCAGGCTGGCCTTGAGCTCACTTTTGTGGCCCAAGCTGGTCTCGAACTCACACTGATCCTCCTGCCTCAGCCTCCCAAGTGCTGGGATTGCAGGCACACGCCACCACGCCCGGCTTTCTCTTCCCATTTTCCGCAGTGTTTCCATTGTGGGAGGCACACATGGCCCAGGTCCTGCCCTCCTCGCCACCCTTAGCAGTGTGGTGGGATTAATTGTGCATGTTGTCATACGGCTGTCACCTCTGTGTGGGCTTCTTCTCGCCACTCTGACTCCTGGGCCCTGCGCTGCGGGCCTTCCCTGTCCTGAGGGATCCAGCTCCTCCGGGGCCTGCTGGAGGTAGAATCCCATCGTGGGTCCTCCTGTGACTGGCTGCTTTTGCACAGCATAACATCCTCAAGTTTGCTTTGTGTCCAGAGTCCCTTCCACTCTAAGGTGGAGTCAGATCCTACCGTCTGGCCTGAGGCTTTCTGCCGGGTGTTTTCGCAGGGATGGGCTCCTGAGGTGCTTCTGCGGCTTGGCAACCTCGAGGCATGCTGCCTTGGGGTCTCACTTGTGTCGAAGGTGTGTTACGAAGCATGCAGAGCTGGTGTGCACAGCTCAGAGAGCGTCTCCAAAGCCAACACTTCTGTACCCCAGTCACCTGGATGGGGAGAGCAGCACCACACCCCACACCCCACTTCCAGGATGTGCCCCCAAGGCAGCTGCCACCAGCTGACCCATTGTGTCCATGCTTACCTGGATGCACTGCTGCAGTCTCTGGGCCCAGCTGGGCAGATCCCGCCCAGGGTTGCCTTCCCAAGAGCCACCACAGTGCTACAGGGGACAGCGGCTCAGTTCTTGTCCATGTGCTGTGGTAAGAATCCCAGTGGATACAAATAACCATTCGCTGACTTGCTGGGGTGGATATTGGCTCTACATCCAGGTTGAGGAGCACCGAGAAAGCAGGAGAGAGCATCTTTACACATGTTGCTGGGGTCTATGAGCACTGATGTCTCGAGTCCCTACCTGGGCGTGTGGTCACCGGATTAGGAGTGATGGCTTCAGTGGACACCCCGGATGGCTTCCCAAACGTGTTACCCTACCCTATCTGTGCTCCCTTCTGCAGTGTGTACCATTCCTCATTGCTCCTGTCCTTGACAACACTTGGTTTTGTTCTTTTCAAGTATTCTAAAATTTGGTGTCACCGCACTGTGATTCAAATTTTCACTTCCCTAAAAACTAAAGCGAGTGGGCGCCTTGTCTTGTCTTGCTTGGCCATCAGAGATCCTCTCTAGAAGTGAATTTATTGAAATCTCTTGCCTGTCTTTAAAATTTGGTTGTACTTTTCTTATTTATTTATTTATAAGAATTTAGCTGGGCATGGTGGTGCACGCCTGTAATCCCAGCACTCGGGAGGCTGAGGCAGGACGATGGGTGCGAGTTCGAGACCAGACTGGGCTACAAAAGTGAGCTCAAGGCCAGCCTGAACTGCACAGTGAGACCCTGTCTCAAAAAGCAAAAAAAAAAAAAAAAAAAAAGAATTTAAAAATATTTTCTAGAGATAAGGTCTTTGCTCGTTATGTGTGTTTTGAATATTTTCCCCCATATTGTGCTGTTCGGATTTTTCACTATTTTAATGTTTTTAAATGAATAATATTTGACGGTTTCAATATAGTTCAATGTATTTTTTCATTGTGGTCAGTATTATGCTCTGTGTTCTGCTTGAGAAATATTTGTCTACTCTGCATCTGTGAATGCATTCTCTTATGATATCTTCTGAAGGCTTTCTTGTCCAGTCTTTCCCATTCAGACTCATAGTCTATATGGAATTAATTTATTTGCATGATGTGAAGTGTGAGTTTAGATTCTTTTATATATATATATTTTTTTTTCGAGACCAGGGTTCAAACTCACAACCTTGCACTTGCCAGTCAGGCATTTGTACCATGGAGCTATCTCCCTGGCAAGTTTAGATTCTTTTATCCATGCGTGAATACTTCATTTATTTAAACGGTAAGTCTTTTTATGTATTTGGTATATAGGGTCTCACTATGCAGCTCAGTCTCCTAGTGATCCTCCTGTTTCAGCCTCCCCAGGGCTGGGATTATAGGCGTGCACCACCATGCCCAGCCTTGGTGGCCAGCTTGGTGCACCTGGAGCAGGGTTGGCATGACATGCAGTATCAGGGATCAAACCTGGGTCCTTGCGCTTGCCTAGGCAGGCTCCTAGACCACTGAGCTATCTCTGCAGCCTGCAAAGGCAGGCCTTTGTCACTGTTATGCAGAATTACGCTTGTCATCCACCAAGTTTATGCGTGTCTCAGCCTCTTTCAGGACTCTGTCTGTTCTGTTTGCTTAGCTCTGTTAACAAATCCTTTGGTCGGTGCGACTGTCTCAGCCACTGTAGCTTTACTGGATCTGGCCCAGAAGCCATCAGTTTCATCAGTGTTGTCTTGGCTACTTATGGCCCCTGGAATAGCCATTGGCGGAGTCCTTTTCCCACTGCTGGATGCAGCAGCCAAGACTCACAATTTATAGGAGTGGGGAATCTGTCTTGGCTCACGGCTCTTTTGAGGATTCATTCCACAGTCAGCTACCCGAGGCAGCAGGACATGGCAGAAGTGTCTGGTGGATGGGGCTGGGGATCTGGCTCTGCTGTAGAATGCTTGCCTAGCAAGCTGGAGGCCCTGGACTCAGCCCTTGGCACCACAAACAAAAAATAAACCTCCTCTAAAAAACAATTCAACCAAAATGATACAGGTTAGAAAAAAAAAGTAGTGTGTGGTGGAGGAAAGGCACTTGCCCATGGCACCCAAGAAGCAGAGAGAAGGACGCTGTGTGTGTGTGCATGCTTTCCTGTGTGCGTGTGTGCATGTTTGTGTGTGAGAGACCCTTCCACTCTTGCTCCCTGGAACCTCCTGACAGCACCTGCAGCTGGGGATGTGGTGGATGAGTCTACGACTGAGCAGCACCCCACGACCCAATCGCCTTCCCAAAGCCCCTCCTCTGAATGCATAGCTGCAGGAGACACTTGAGATATAAGCAACAGCATCTGCACCCCTTTAAAAGCGATAGCTCAGTAGAATAAGTGCCTGCCTGCAAGCGCAAGGTCCTGAGTTCAATCCCCAGTACATCAATCAATCTATCAATCAATAATAAAAAGACCAGCCTAGAGCCTCAATACAAATGTCAGGAGGTTTTGATCAGAACTGCACTGAATCTACTGATCAAAGGTTTGACACCCTTTACAATACTGAACCCTTCAGTCATGCACGTGGTATATCCTTCCAGCTATCTAGGACTTAATGATTTTTAATAATTTAGAGTTCTTTGGTTGTGCTTTGGGTTATTAAATGTTATGCAAATAGTAGTATTGATTTAGCCCTGCATTTAATTTTTTTACTTACTTATTTGGTACAGGGCTTCTACACAGCTCAGACTCATAGTGATCCTCCTGTCTCAGCCTGACCAGTGCTGCGCCTGGTTTTTGTGGCCGGCTTGGGCGCCAGCACGGCATGTGGTACGGGGGTCGAACCCAGCTCCTTGAGCTTGCCAGGCAGGTGCTGAGACCGCCGAGCTGTGTCCCCAACCCTTGTATGTTTGTTCTATAGAGAAATAAAACTGTTTTTGTTTATCTTACAGACAGTGGTTGTACTAAATTTGCACGTGTGTTCTTGTAGTTCAAAGCCACTGCTAGACTATTTTTCCTGTACACGCAATCAATTGTCCAAAATAGCAAAGCTTGATGTCTGTCCTAATCTGGGTACCAGCGTTCCCCCCTTACTCCCAGGAGACACCCTGTGTCTGTGCCTTACTTGCACAGCGGGCCCTGGGGGCACAGCGCGGTGTTCCAGGTGGCGGCCCAGCAGCTTTCCGTCAACATTTCAGAGTTTGTAGGATTTATCATCAGCCGTAGCTTTTGTTCGTTCTGTTTGTTAGTGACGGTGTCTAGTGGGCTCTCAAGCTGCGCGCTTGTATTTGATTTGCAAGTGCTTCTAGCATATTCATGAGATGATCTTGTAATTCTCCTCATTTACTCTTAAATGTGAATTATTAGTGTTCCATTCTGGAAGGGAACCAGAATGGTATCTTATTCTTCCCACATATTGATGGATTCTATTTACTGACAGCTTGCTTAGTGTTTTTTTTTAAACTGGCAATTGAACTCAGGACCTGGTACTTGCCAGGCAGGTGCTGTGCCATTGAGCTGTATCCCAGGCCCTAGCATTTTGACCACATTAACGTTTTCCCTAAAATAGAAGAGCTTCCTAAGTGATGTGGATCTGGAGGCGTGTGACCCCTGGCTGTGCTACTGTTTGCAAAACTACCAGCTGCTCATGGTCACTGTCTGAACGTCACTATTTTAATTCCTTCCTGTATATCATGCAAAATTATGATATTCTAATTCTATTATTTTGTCTTCAATCACCAGTTTGAATATTTCTTTGGAGAGTTTCCTTTTACCAACTTTTCTCATACTGTCTTTATTGAAAAGACAGCATAAGTCCTTTATTATTTCCTTTCATTTATAATTTTCTAATGAGTTGATTTCTAGCATCCTTCAGTCCTGACCAATAAGACATTTTAGTGTACAGTTAAAAATTCATCAATCTAAAAATGTTTGATATGTTTCAATTTAAGTCATTATTCTTACTCATGTTCAAATACTCCCATCCTTTTAAAAAACTGTTTTGTCTTTTTGAGTCAGGGTCTCACTACACAGTTCAGGCTGCTGTGAGCTCACTTTGTAGCCCAGGCTGGCCTCAACCTCACAGCAGTCCTTCTGCCTCCTGAGTGCTGGCAGTTCAAGTGTGGAGCACTACGCCTGGTCTTTTGTCTGTGGCCAATAGACGCCTTTCCAAGTCAGGTCCCAAGCCCGTGGGTAGGTCCTGGCTGTGCCCAGCGCCCTTGGGTGCCTCTAGGACAGCAGGCACCAGCCTCTTCCTGTCTGTCTCCTCTCACACTGACTCAGCCGTTTCTCCAAGGAGCTGTGGCTCCCTTCAGTGGCAGGCGGCATGGAGAAGCAGGGCCCTAAGAGCTTGGAAGGCAACCCTGCGAACAGCACTGGCTTGCTAGCACTGTATCCCAATGGTCAGATCTGGGAAGTAGCAACTTTTAAACAAGTCAGAATATTAGCCTGGAGCAGTGGGACACACCTGTAATCTCAGCACTTTGGCAGGCTGGGGCAGGAGGCTCACAAATTCGAGCGCAGCCTGGTTAATTTAGTCACTTAATGAGACCTGTCTTCAAATACCAATTTACATAGGACTAGGGCTGGAGTTCAGTATGAAGTCCCCGGGCCCAAAACACAGGGTCCCCCCACCCCATCACAGAACACAAAATACTTTTGGATCGAAATAGTTTTACCTCCAACTCTCATTTAGGACTATTATTTTTTGACTAAAGTGAATCAGTCCATGGGTGTCTCCTTTCTCCAAAGCCCTCAATCCTGGGGTGACAAACCCCAACGTCAATCGCTCCCTGGCCTCATGCTACAGTGCACACACCACCACCTCAGGAGAACGCCCACGTTAATGACCAGCAATGCAGCTCCCAAGGGCTGCGGCACCATTCCTCTGCGTGCGCATGCGTGCGTGTGTGTGCGTGCGAGTGTGCGTGCGTGCGTCTTGGGACCTCCCCACAGGGCCAAGCAGTGCTTGCCGCATTTAGGACTCATGCTCGACCTCTGCTCTCTGCTCTGTTCGTCCCTGGCCTGACACACACTAGGGTCCTGGCTTCATTTTGTCTTCTGACTTGAGGGCTTACTTCTTCTTTTTTTTTTTTGGTCTTTTTGAGACAGGGTCTTGCTATGCAGTTGAGGCTGGTCCTGAGCTCACTTTTGTAGCTCAGGCTGGTCTTGAACTCACACCGGTCCTCCTGCCTCAGGGCTTACTTCTTAATTGATTTGGAGGTTATTTACGTAGACGTGCATTAGATAAATCCTAAGTCAGAACCGTCTGCCAGTTGCATACTCGGGGCTGTCCAGTTTGATCCTTTTTTCCCCCTCTCGTACCTGGGATTGAGTTCAGAACCTTGCACTTGCCAGGCAAGCATTTATTCCACTGAGCTATCTAACCCTAACCCTAACCCCAGCCCCAGGGCTCTCCAGTTTGAACCCCTTCACTGCAGACAATTTTAACTGTGTTTTCCATTCAGGCGCCTAGACAAGCACACATCGCTTCTCAGCCTCTCCCTGAGTGGCAGTGTTGCGTGCAAGGCGGTGCTTGCAAGGCTCTCGGTTTCCAGTTAGTCCTGTGCCCTGCTGGTCACCCCGCAGAGGCACGCAGAAGCGCTGCATCGCTTTGGTGGCTCGAGTGCCCTCTGCCGCGCAGGTCAACCCTAGCGTCCTGAGTGCACGCCCCACGCGGGTCTCTCGCTGGTGCCGGTTCCTCCGCTGCTGCAGCCAGCCAGGGTCACGGTGATTTGTGGCGCACCCGCCTTTCCATGTTCTCCCGTATCTCTTCTGGCTGCCTTTCCAGAGGTAGAATTGCTGGATCGGAGGAGAAGTGGGTACGCGGTTCTGCTGAACATCTTGGAATTCCTCTCCACGGGAGAATTTACGTGTTGCCTTCTGACCTGCAAAGCACGGCCAGACACTCAAACTTTGGGAAAATTAACACAGCTTCAAATCCAACAGCTTGATCATCATGCTTTCAAAAATACCTGGGTCATGAGGCTTAACATTCCTGCTACCTCTTGGGTACAAATGACAGATAACTTGAACCGGGAGCTGGTCACAGAGGAGAACAAGCTAATTAAAAGGAAAGGGCCTTCGAGACAGCTTTGAGCCCTTCTGTCTACGAAGTTCTTTTTTTTTTTTTGGCCATACCAGGGATTGAACTCAGGACCCTGTGCTTGCCAAGCAAGTGCTTATTCAACTGAGCTATCTCCCTGGCCCTTGTCCATGAAGTTCTTAATAGATTACATTCTTTGTTAAAAAAAACAAAAAAAGGAAAGAAAGGAAAGGGCCTTAAAATATACATTTAGGAGAACAACGTGAAGGGGGTGTGGCTCGGACTTCCCCTGAGAGCAGCGCTGACCCTCCCCTGTGGTCCAGCGGGCAGGAGCCTCCTCCCTCCTGCCACACTTGGGCAGCCACTTGTTGGGGCCCCTGGCGTCTAGCCCTTTGCTTCCCAGGGCCGCCCACCGCTTTCCTGGACAATCTGGACTTGTGCCTCCGGCTCCCTCCACCTGTCCCCACCTCCTCCTATCCTCCCACCCCCAGCCAGTGGCCCCTGCCCAGGTTGGGGGCCCCGGAGCACCCTGTCTTAGGTGCTCAGAGTCAGGGGCTGTGTCTCCAAGCGGTGGCTCCACCCTGCTGGTGCCCACCGCCCCCCAGCCGTTCTCACCCCATCTGCTCCGCTCCTAAACCTCTGTCTACTCCGGTTTCCCCTCCACTCTCTGCCCAGAGCCTGGCTCAGGTTGTCCAGGGCTGTTAAATGAACTCCTGTTCCTAGTATTTGGACACTAAGTGAGGGTCTAGCATTTCAGAAAGCGCCATCTGAACACAACGCCCAGAGGCAGCGACAAGGCCTTGGTGCGCCCGCTGCCTGGTATTTTCTGTGCTTTGGAACGTACTGAGACCACAGCGTGCAGGCCCGCCTCCCCCGCTTCTACTTATTGCTCTTTCTGAAAACACATGGCTTTACTTACTAATGGTTCTGCTCTCTTTCATAATTTCTTAACTATTTTTATCCCTTGTTATTTCCCTCCTTTTATATTTTAAATATTTTACCCCCTTCCTAACTGTCCCAGTCGATGGTGTAGATGACTTATGTTTCTTCTTTTTAATTAAAAATGAATTTTAAGGGTTGGTTTTTCTTATCCCCAAAGTAATAGGTTGCTAAAATCAGAAAATAGAATGGGACGAATGCAGACTGATTCCGCTCTCTAAGAAGTGACAGAGCGACGTTTGGGCATTCTTTATGGTTGGTACACTTTTCCCTAAAACATCCAGCTTCTGATTTCGCCTGCTACATTTTATGAATGTTTCCTACTCCAATATAATGCTTTACTGCAACGTCACCTTTAATGACTCTGTAGTACCTGGGGCGCAGATCAAATTCGTGTTTCTAGCTGGCTTAATCGCTTCTCTGGACGCTTTCTCCACAGAAATGCTCCTTCATCGTTAATGCCTTTAGGATGTGTTTTCTGGCCCTGGCTTGCATTTGGGAACAAGAGCGGTGGGTTTCCTGAACTTGCATTCGTGAGCTTGCTGCCAGCGGCAGGTGTGTGGCCCCTGCAGCCCCAGCACATTTCCCACTTGGGGCAGCGGGGCTTTGCCTTCCCACGTCCCCACCCATGTGGGCGCTGCCTCTGAAGGGCTGGTTCTGTGTGCGCAGAAAGCACGGCTTCTTCTTTTCTTCCTGGCAGCATTTAAACTTGCCCTGGCCTCTGCAGCATGCGTGTAGTCATGCGTGATCTTGGCGTGTTGCTTTCAGAACCCTTTGCAGCGAAGCCCACCAGCAACGAGCAGGCACCATCGCTGCCTTGCTGTGCCGCTGCGCCCGCACTGTTGGGGTGCAGACGTCTTACGCCTGCATGCAGACGAATCTATCCGTTTCTGTTTTCTTAGTTTTTTCCTCTGGGGCCAGCCTTACACACTGCAGTCCATTTTATGGTTATGGAAATATTATGCTCTCATCTCTCTTGAGACTTCCAGGACTTTATCTCTTTTTAATTTTGATGCAGTAATCACCATAATGATTTTAGCTTACAACCTGATATCAGGGTTTAATTTTATGAATTTATGAATGTTGGTTACCCAACCCCCACAGTAAGTAACCCACATGTGCCCTGCTGAGGCTTAGGGTCACGCTGTGTGAGGGGCCCCGGGGGACGAGGGGCCCCGGGAGGCTTCGCCGAGGGTCATCTATCTGCTCAGGCTGCCCTTCTGGCTAGGTGGCCTTTGCTCTGGGCTAGCGGAGCAGCCCTCCCTCAAGAGCCATGTAGAGACTGGGTTAGCAGCGCCCCAGGCCCATGGGCATGGCCAGGGTGACTCCTGTGTCGTGGCCTGTGCCCTGTCTTCCTCGGCGGTGGCCAGTCCTCTCCCATTACATCATGGTCTCCAGGACAGGTCCAGTGGTCCCCTCTGCACTATCACCGCCCAGTGCACACTGTATCTGTGCTGACTTGGACTTCCCCAACAGCAGCCCCTGAGACAAGGGTGAGAGTAGAAACATTGGTTTGGGGCGATTGTAGCACCCGCCGCAGTGTGATATGGGAAGGAAGCTCTTGGGAGGAGGTCTGGGGCTGCTGTGGTCAGCAGGGCCTCACCCACGAGGAATGGGGGCTGTGGCAGAGCCCCCCACGGTGGGGAGCCAGGGTGTGAGTCCACCCCTGTAGTCCTTTATCAGCAGAGGGCTGCTCACAGGGCTTTTTGGATTTGCATCGTGATGGTCCTTATAGAGAGAGAAAGCTTACGTACAACGCAGAGGCAGGTCCTTGCTCCTGGAGGCTGCAGGGTGGGTGGCATATGAGGGCCACCAGTTGCGGCTGTGGGGGTCCACCCCTCCTGAGGATCCCTGGCTAGCTGCAGTCACCACACACAACAAAGCTCCCAAGGTGGGTGCCTGAAGCCAGGCACTGCACGGGGGCAGCCGCTGGGATGCCCTTCATTCCCGCCCTACCAGGACAAGTACCTAGCTAGCCCTTTCCACGGGACTCCAGCGGGCACCCAGAAACCTGAGGCTTCCTTCTGACAAGAACTGGGGGGTGGCTCTCAGTTGCATAATCACCCTCTTTCTTATCTGCTGTGGTCATTTCTGAGAACAGCGGTGAGGCGCCCGAGCACGTGGGCCAGCGGAGGCTGCAGGGATGAGGGTTGGGGTCAGGCGGCCGGGCCAGAGTGCACCTTGACCACCAGGGCTGCTCGGGGACCTGGGAGGAGTGACTCGCTGTATGGCTCGCTTGGGAGTCACAGCAGTGTTTAGTATATTTTTCAGAGTTTTAAACTCACGAATGCTTTCCTCCCACAAGCCAACAGCTGGCATCTCTGTTCTGAGAGGCCAGTCAGGCCTATGATCGTTTTACTGTCACTGCACATTACTGTGCGACATGCACTTAACTTGGCTGAGGAGAGGTGGATTCTCAAGGAGAACAGCCTCTTTCCTTTCTTGCCACACAGGCAAATCCCAGACGACATGGAGGGAGGCCGCCCTGTCACGACAGCCTGCAAGCCAAGCAGGATGCTGAGGAAGGACTTGTACTTTGAATTCACTGGCTCCTCTTCAACTATTCGGGTGGGACATCTGCGTCTCATGCCTTCGTGACAAGGCGGGTGATAAATGGGACCATAAACTGGGATCTGTTGGCCTCGCCCTGCAGCCCTTCTGTGGGATTTGTTTCGAGGATCTGGGCCAGGTGCTCTCCGGGTCACAGTGGTCTCTAGAACCAGAGCGACCTGCTTCTGCCCTTCCCTTTGGCTCCAGCTCGGAGCTTAGCCGGGTGACCCCAGGCTGCAGACTTAGGATTTCGTTGCTGGCCATGGTGGAAGAGGCCAGGCCGACCTGTGGGTGGCAGATCTCATCTCTGAAGGCTGTCCCACCCTCCCGGCACCATGCTCCTGAGTCCTGCCCCAGGACACAGAGCTCTGGACCCTGGGTTGCCTGGTCACTCTGTTGCCTCAGTGCTGCTGGATGTCTGGGCTGCGCAGAGCCCATACAGCACGGCTCTGACAGTTGTCTGCGACGTGGCTGCCGGCTCAGGGGCGGCAGAGACACCAGGGAGCCCCTCATTATAGGGGACACGGGTCCTCCTAGAAGGTGACAGGCAGAATGCTTAGGCCAAGGCCTGCCTGGCACCCGCAGAGCGGAGATGGTGACCGTGAGGCTGGCAGGGGACCGGGGGGCTAGACGGGAAGGTCACTGCGGGTGTCCATCCTGCGACGGGACAGGCAACAGCAGGGGCTGCGCTGCGTCTCAGGGTTGGTCCTGACAGTGTTTTTGGTGTTCTGAGTATGAGGTTCAGTGACGCATGATGGGTTTGGGAAGCGGAGGATGAAAGATGTCTGTGTCCAGAGTGGGGCCTGGCTCAGGGAGCTCTGGGCTGGAGAGCAGGGCTGGGAAAAAACCAGAGACGGAGGCTTGTATGCAGGGACAGGGTGGTGTGGGGCCATGGGCATGTGGTTCTGCAGAGGTGTTGATATTTCATTAGCCAGCTGTGGTCTGTACTGGAGATCACCGACAGCACTGGCCACGGAGCCCTGGTGTCGGGCCGGGTGCCCCTTGGGGCCTTTAGCTCTCTCTGGCTTGGCTGTCATGCAGCTCCTGGTCAGAGACGGTCTGCCTCAGTCCCGGAGCATGGTGGGGTCAGCAGCAACTCTACACTGCCCATGCTAGGGCAAGATGGCAGCGTGTAGGCCCTCAGCTCCGAGAGGGGGCTGGCCCGGCTCACGTGTAGCCAGAGAACCAAGGCTTTTCATGAGTGTCGTCAGATTCCTTCACTGTCTATTTTATATTAAAAACCGGAAAATTCATTGATTCATAAAACTTGAGCAGAAATAGCCATTGTGACACAATATTGGGGACAGATGTCTAATTCCAAAGCATGCAGACATATGCTGCGTTTTCCAGCAAAGTAGAAACCAGACACAACGAGCTGCCTTTGCCAGCCAGCAAAGTTGCTTCAGCACCTCGCCCTGTGGCCACCCTCCCACCAGATGGCTGGGCGCACAGCGCGGGGCCTTGGAGCCTGTGGGAGGCCGTGCACACCGTAGGCCCGTCCTTTAGTGAAGCTGAAGGGGGAAGAGCTCACCAAACCCTCCTGGAACCCAGCATGGCCTTTATTCTAAGGTCAGAAAGGACTCTGCCCCAGAAGACAGCTACAGGCCAGATGTAGAGATCCTTAACAAGATCCTGGCCAGCAGAATGCCGCAACTCACTGAAAAGATCATACATCGGGGCCAAGTAGACTTCATCCCAGGGACACAAGGGTGGTTTAATACACACAGATCGGTAAGTACAATGAATTATGTAACAGAGGCCAGGGCAGAAATGACACGATTATCTCAAAAGAGGAGGGAGAGGCCTTGGAAAAAATCTGACATCTGCTCTAAGTTAAAAAAAGAAACCCGATGAAAATAGGTATAGCAGGAGTTTATCTCAATCTGATAAAAACCATATATGGCAAACCTACTGCCAACATCCTATGTAAAAGGGAAAAACTGAGAACTTTCCCTCAAAACTACAAAGATGACAAGGGTGTCCACTGTCACCACTCTTGTTCAGTCATGCACTCAAAGTTCAGCCAGAACAATCAGGAGGGAAGAAGGGACAGATTCAGGCGAGGAAGAGGGCCAGTGCTCGTTGTTTGCAGATGACACGATCTTTCATGTGGAAAACAAGAAGATTCCACCAAAAGGCATTAATAAAATCCAGCAAGGTAGCAGGGTACAAAATCAGCACACAAAAATGTGCAGCATTCCTGTACACCAATAAAAAGAAATTCTGAAAAAAAAAAAAAAGAAATTCTGCTAAGAAAGAAATTAGGAATGTGAAACCATTCACAATGGTTTGAAGAAAAAGTAGACATTAGGAATTAACTCAGGAAGCAGAAGACTTCGCTGGTGTAGACTGCAGCGCTCTGAAAAAGGAGATCAAAGAAGACATCAGACCCCCGGAGAGACACCCTGTTTCTGGCTAGGCAGACTGAGTCCAACCCAGATGGTAAGCTGCATGGAACCTCAGTCAAAATACCATGGCTCTTCTCACAGAACTGGAGAAAACAGCCCTAAACTTCATGAGGAACCGGAAGAGACCCAGGATAAGAAATACAGTCCTAGGCAACAAGAGCAAGGTCCCAGAGTTCAAGTCAGGCCACAGAGCTACAGGGATACAAAGAGCACGGCGCTGGCCTGAGGCCGATGCGCTGATGATCAGGGCCCAGGCAGCCTCTGGTCTGTGGTGAGGGGAACAAAAATGTACACTGGGGGAAAGAAAACTAACAATGAGTGATTAGTAAGTGTTATGGCTTGTGTTATGGTTTATGTCTAGTTGTCCCCCCAAAGCCTCATGGAGTCATTGGGCGGGGACTTCTAGAATTTGAGACTTGGTCCTTGATCCCTGGGATTATGGGTTTTAGTACTGATGGGATTATGGGTGGAAGTACTTCTGGGATTATGGGTGTAGCCTAGGGCGGGAGCTAAGGCGGAGAGCCTGAATGTAATATAAAGAGAGACAGAGAGACAGACTGGAGCTCGAGCTGGTGCTGCTGCTCTGCTGCCCTGATTGACTGGCTGCCTCTGCCGCCATTTTGTTGCTGTCCTGCCTCCATGAACTGGATGCTCTCCACCCTGCTCCACTCAGCCTTGGGCTAGCTGAATATGGACTGAAACCTCTACGAACTGTGAGCTAAATAAACCTTTCCTTCCTTCATTTTGAGTGTTGGGTATTTGTCCCAGCAATGAGCAAAAAGTAACTAAGACAGGCTTGTGTCTAGCTGTCCCCCCAAAGCCTCCATGCAGTCATGGGCAGGGACTTCTAGAGTTTGAGATTTGACTCATGACCCACTGGGATTATGTGTTTTAGTACTGATGGGATTATGGTCTGAGTACTGCTGGGAATTATAGGTGTGGCCTGCGGCAGACAGGCTGAGGCAGAGAGCCTGACGTAACTTGTAGAGAGACAGAGAGACGGACTCAGGCTGCTGCCCTCTGCTCCCCTGGTGGTTCCGTTGCCTCTGCCACCGTTGTTGCTGTTCCGCCGCCAGGAGCTGCTGCTCTCTGCCGTGTGCCTCTCAGCCTTGGAGCCGGCCGAGCATGGACTGAAACCTCCAGCAACCGTGAGCTAAATAAACCTTTCCTTCCTCCGTTTTGGGTTTCGGGTATTTGTCCCAGCAATGATAGAAAAGTAACTAAGACAATAAGTAATGCTGGGGAGACTGACCATCCTCGCTCAGAAGGTGGAATCCAGACCCACGCCTCTCACCACATACTAAGCTCAAATCAAAGCGGGTCAAAGTTGTAAGTGTTAAAATAGAAACAATATGATGAGAGATGAAATAGGAAAAACTCTTGGAGATACAGATATAAAGGTTTTCGATCAGAACCCTAACTCAGAACAAGAAATAACACCAAGCATGAGCAAATGCAATCGTATGCCATGAAGAAGCTTCTGCACAGGAGAAGAAACAGCGGGGTGAAGAACGGCCTACAGAGCGGGGAAGGGCTTTGCCAGATGTTCCTCAGCAGAGGACTAACATCTAAAACACACAAAGAGTTCAAAGCAAATTACATGCTCCCAAAGTACAAGGGCCCGTGTGCAACGCAACGGAAGGCGGGTGAGACGGCTCAGAGGTCCGAGTGCCTGCAGCTAGTCCAGTTATGGCAACCAGTGTGGAGAGGCCTCCAGACACCTGCCTGAAAGCAGAACGCCATCCGGCTGGCTCGTCCCTTCCAAGTACTCTCCTGAATGTGTCCGAGACATTGTGCTACAGCGATCCACGCACACCGAGTTCGTGGCAGCATAAATTGGAACAGCGAACGCTTGGAAGCCTGCACGCTGGGCCACAGGTGAGAGGGCAGAGACAGCCTGGTGTGTGTGCACAGCGGAGTGCGACTCTGCCGGCGAGGAAGACGCACTGAGTCATTTGCCCGGGAATCAGTGCACCCCAGACCATGATGTCCAGGAAAATAAGTCAGCCACACGAGGCTGAATATTCATGCTTTCTGCTATGTGAGAAACCCAAACGAACAGAGTGCAGCTGCAGGGGTCCCCTGCAGCCAGGCCTGCGGGGAGCAGAGAGAGGTGGCCCTGAGCCCAGGACGGACCCGCCTCTGGGAGGGGCTGGTGGGGGTGTAAAAGAGCAAACCGAAGTGACATTTGGCTTCATTATTTGAGGGCAATCTGATTTATTGTCTTTCCAGAGACAACCTGAAGATGACTGGAACAGGTACAGGAGCCAGGGCTGGCCGGTGGCAAAACAAAGCTCTGGGAATTCTAGATGGTTTTCTAGATGTTCCAGCAAGCAGCAAAGCTGAGCTCACTCTGTCTCAGACCAACACATGCGCATGCATGCACACATGTATACACACTCACATGCATGCGTGCACACATGTGTACATGGACTTCTATGTGTACGTGTGCACACATGTGTATCTGGACACATGTACACATATTTGGTAATTTTTCTGAAATTGGATATTTTTTTTTAAATTATGTATTTGGTACAGTTTCTTACTACACAGCTTGGACATGTATGTAGTGATCCTCCTGTTTTCAGCCTCCCCAGAGCTGAGATTACAGGCATGTGCCACCATGCCTGGTCTCAGTGACAAGCTCAGCACACCAGGAGTGGGACCAGCATGGCATGTGGTGCGGGGGATTGAACTCTGGTCCCTGTGCTTGCATAAGCAGGGGCTTGGTCCACTGAGCTATCTTGATGTCCCTTGAAATTGGGATATTTTTACGACCGTTCCATATGTAAATATTATGAACTCTTCTCTGAGAAGTGCGTAGAACTTATTGTGTGTTTTGTAGGCAGCACTGTGGATGGACAGCACACATTTCTGCTGCAGGAGCCCTGGGATGCCCAAAGGCAGCGCCCTCCGCGGAGCACCGTGAGCCTCTACAGAGGAGGCCCGGGAAGGGAGCAGACAGCCAGGCCCCAGGTGGGGGCGTGTGCATGGCCCAGGCTTCCGGGGAAGGCGTGACAATGTCTCCAGGCTGCAGCCCCAGCTACTGTCCCCAAAGTTGGTGCTTTCTTTGTTTTGTGTTTTTGGTTGGTGGTAGCGGGGACTGAACTCAGGATCTTTGCCCTGAGCTCTTTTCTATTGCTTAGTCTGATATGGGGTCTCCAACTGTCTAAATCATCTAGTCAGGGCTTGAATTTGCCCTCCTCCTGCCTCAGCCTCCTGGACGGCTGGGATGACCAACATTCCATTTTAGGTATTACATTCACTTGGAAGAATGTGCTAGAACAATGAGCCTGCAGAGCAGAACCATGAGGTGTCCCCAGCGACCGACTCTCAGGACATCTCAGGCTGGGAAGAGCAACAGTGCACGGTGTGAGCAAAAGTCACATAATAAGCAGGAACAGCTCACTGCGGCATGACTCAGGATATTCAAGCATTTATTACATGAAGAGAGATAATGAAATCCGTGTGGAAAAGATGGGTTGCACAATGAACCTTACTGGCATAGGTGGTTACAGTTCCTGAAAAACAGCGACTAGACTTGGGCTCCTACCTCACAGCGAAATCAATTCCAGATGGCTCAAGGAGGTAAGTGCAGCACAGATGAGACGGGAGAGAGCCGGGCGGACACGCTGCTGTGGACTTCCACACTCCAGGGGTGAGACAGGCACCCTAAGCGTAATGCCAGCGTCGACGCAGTGTGGAAAGGTCGCATTAGTCTGCACAGGAATGTGGATTTCCACACGCGCCTGGGAAGCACAGATGCAGCGTTGATGGCACGCTGGCAGCAGGCCGTGGGCGTACTCTGTGGTTTAGGCTGTGTGGCCGTTGGGCCACGTGGGAAGCCCCCGCTTTCCTCCCTGCAGCTCCCCTGGGCAGCAATGACAACGCTCTCTGTGCCACGGGGACCCGAGGGCGCCTTAGCTTGTGAGCTGGATCACCGGTGGCTCAGCAGGTGCAGGCTTGGCAGATTTGATGGGAGGCGTGGTGCAAATCCACTGATCATGGAGCCAGTGTGGAGTACACAACCGTGATCTCAGCACTCTGGGAGGCTGAGGCAGGAGGGTCCCAATTTCAAGCCATGCCTGGGCAAGGCGGTGGGAGGGCGGCTTAGACTCTGTCTCAAAATAAAAAAGGTTGGAGCTAGAGCTCCATGTGAAGACCCTGCATGCAGTCCTCTGTACTGGGCGGGGACTCAGTGACTATAGAAGAGGATGTTGAAACCAACAGCTGCACACTTCGAGGCCTGCGGAGTAATGGTTGCCAGCTCGCAGCATCCTTAGCCCTCCTCTCCCCTCCCCTCCTCTGCCCTCCCACTGGGTCCCTCTGCGGCCAGGCAGCCTGACCAGCAGGGCGGCTGGGGACAAGCTGCTTCACCTTGTCCTTGTGGGGTCAGGGACAGTGGCCCTGCGTCCCTCGTGCTGGTGCTGGGGCTCTCAAGGCGGCTCAGGGCCTAGACACCCACACGTTGCTGGAGTGTGGCAAGCCACGCTAGTGAGCCAGAGCAGGCTGCTCAGGTCCCCGGAAGCTCCAAAGCTCTCCATCTGGGGCTGCATCTCAGAGATCAGAAAACGTGGCCCCGGCTTTGTCTTTGGCCGCCAGGGCAGCTCGAGCCCTGCAGCTCCCCGCTTAGCCTGGTAGCACCAGGGTGGCCTCATAAGAAGGGGAAAGGAGGGGGCCTAGCACCGGCCCCAGGCGGCCAACACCTCCGAGAGCCCCGTGGCCCTTCCAGTGGCTTCCTGGCCTGGTGGCGATCAGCTGCCGGGTAGCGGGGCGTGGGCAGGGCAGCTGCTCCCCGCGTCCACTCCCCAGCTGCTCCGCCCACCTGGCCTGGGCCTGTTTCCCATTTCCTGTGCTGAGTGAGGCTGCTGGCCCCACCCCTGTGGGCAGCATCCACTCTGCCTCCGCCTCGCCTGCCAGGCTGCCGCCTGCCCACTGGTCAGCATCAGTGCTCTATGCTGGGCCCTTCCCGGCCCTGCCCTGCCTGCCGAGGGTCCCTCTGAAGCAGACCTGGGAAAAGGGCTCAGCAGACTCATTTAGGGACCCCCAGAGTGGGGGTGCGGGCCTGTAATCCCAGCACTGGGAGGCTGAGACAGGAGAATCGCCTCGAGTTTGAGGCCAGCTTGTGCTACATAACGACTTCAAGGCCAGCTGGCATCACATGGTGAGAGCCAGTCCTAAAAACAGGGGTCAATGTGAAGAGGCCCTGTTTCATGGGGGCTGGTGCTTCACTCCCGGGAGACACCCGAGAAGGGACATGTGGATCGTGTGTCTTCCCTCCTGGATGCACTCCTGGAATCCAGGGTGTGTGCAGTGTACCTGGAATCGTGGCCAGGCCCTCCTGTGTCCACGGTGGGGGGGGGTTCTACCCAGATCTTGAAGTGCAGCTTTTCTTAAGGGCAGGGGAAGGGAGGAGAGGGGAAGGGAGGTGAGGGGAGGACAAAGAGCAGGAGGGGGGAGGGAAGAAGAGCCTTGGGGGAGGGGAGCCCGTGTCACCCTGTCTAGCCTGTTTGCCCCTGCCCCAGGGCCTTGGCCCTTGCTTACCTCTTCAATGTGTCTGTCACACGGCCTTGGGCTCCATGTTGGACGCCTCGCTCCTCTCCCCTCCCCTCCCTGGCTTCCCGCTGCTCCAGCCAAATGAGGAAGCTTGGCTTGAGACGCTGGCTTCTGTGCTGCGCAGCATCTGCTGGGGGGCAGGGGGGAGACTGTAGGGGCGAGGCCGCTGGTGCCTACAGCCGCACGACCCCCTACCCCATTTTCCCGCCAGCCCTCCATGGGCACTGCCAGATGATATTTTTTTATGTTTCTTTTTTTGAGACAAGGTCCCACTGTGCAGCTTAGGCTAGCCTTGAATTCACTCTGTAGCCCAGGCTGGCCTTGAATTTACAACAGTCCTGCTGCCTCAGCCTCCAGAGTGCTGGGATTACAGGTATGTACCACCATGCCTGACACTGCTGCTGGGTGTATTGATTTGTGGCTGATTTTTATTTTGTAAGTTCTGGTTAATAGAAAAGAGAGACTAGGGGAAGATGGCCAAGGGGCAGAGGCAGGGCAGAGGACTGTCACCCACAGCCTGGATGTGGGGGCATCATCCTGTCCTGCAAATGCGCGCTAATGAAACTTTGAAAGCAAAAGAATTAACAGCCCAGGGTCACCTGCTCGCCCAGACCTTGCAGTGGACGCCCTAGTGCTTCAAAGTTCCGAGCATGCCTGCAGGAACCTGCTCTGGGCTGGACCTGTCCCACAAGGGGGAGTGTTGGGTCGGAGAAGGCCCAGACAGAGCTGGGCCCCACCTTCTTCGTGGAGCTGGGGAAGCTTAGGGTCTCACTGGCCCCCTTGGGAAGTCAGACCCTGCCTGGGTTCGTAGGTGGTGCCTGCCAGGGACAGAGGTATTTGGACACACATTGCGCCTTCTGGGCAGTCCGCTGGAGCCCCGGACACTGCATTCTGGCTCCTGCTCGCAAGCTCCCACCCGCTCCTCAGCTGCCTTCCCAGCCCATGGACAGCTGGCCAGCTGGCGCCAAGGGCTTGCGTCAGCACCACGGATCCCAGCACTGTGGGCTTCGGGAAAAACAGATTCCTGGGAAGCTGATGTGAGCAGGCCTTGCAGGAGCAGGCCTGGGGACTCTGTGTGTCCTTTGATGGCCACCTGTCTTAGACACACGCGTTCCATGAGGTGCACGGCAGGGCCTTGTGCTTTCAGTGGCAGCATTTGGGATGCCGAGCGGGCTTTTGCAGGCTGCAAAAACATAGGAGGTTTATTCTTCACTGGGTGGTTGGCCTCAAACTTGCAAGATGATTTTAAAACTAGAAAATAAAATTTGCACAAATCTCATAATAAATACACTGAAATAAAATTGAACCCTCAACCTGAGCCTATTTCCACCGTTGGTGAGACACAAGCATAGGTCTGCTTAGGGGTGTCCCACCTGTTTTCCAGAGGTGTGGCCTCCAGCATTCCTTCGGACTTCCGTGCTGGGGTGGCATCTGGGGACGCCAGGGAGGTAGGGAACTGGGGACCGCCAGCCCCTGCAGTGTGCCCTGGCTCCCACAGCGTGCAGCAGTAGCTTCAGCAGAGCTAGGGGAGCCAGCTGGCCCTGCCGTGCGCCGTGCGCCTGCTTGGGTGACCGCTGCTGTCCTTCCCTGACACCTGCTGCTGCTGTGGCTGGACAAGCCCTGCTGGCACTCTGCCCCTCTGCTGGGCTGTGGATGTCACTGGCAGCAGACACCTGTTGTCCTTCTGTAGCGCCTGCCTGAATGACGGAGCTGAGATGCGGGGCCCTGCCTGCCCTTGACGCCCGTGGGCACCGGCCCAGCTTCCTCCCGTCCCCTGCTGGCCAGACCCAGAACAGCCCCTAAGCGGACACCGGCAGGGAACCCTGGCTTGGGCCGGGCACTCCGTACCACAAGGGTGGGGTGAGCATGTCGCCTCCCTGCGTCTTTGTCTTCTGTGCCCCATCCCCCCACCCTGCCTGCCACCAAGGAGTAATGCTGCCTTCCAGGGGACCCTCAGGTCCCTTTGCCCCCAGGTTTCTTGGCTTCAGGGCTCCTGGTACTTCTTAGCAGGTGTGTTGTAGAGGAAAGCAACACACAAAGGCGGCTCGGTTCTTGGCAGGCTATGTCCCGACAGGCCCACAGTGAGCAGGAAGTCCAGGAAGCTGCACAGATGTCCTCCGCAGCCATGCCAGCTCCCCAGGGCCCTGCTGCATGCCTGGGCCTTACGTCCACCCGCAGCAGGGCTGCTCATGCCATGTCGTTGCTCACCCCGGGTGGAAGATGGAGAGGACCTGGGGCTGGCTGTTGTCCAGCGGGAGGGCCAGAGCACACGTCCCTAGCACAGCTCGGGAGCCAAGGGCGTGCGACCCCTAAGGCTGAGAATCCCAGCTGGACCATCTCAGTTGGCGGCCATCTGTGAGTGCTTCCATGTGGTTCTCCTGCACCTGCTGCCTGCTCTACCTGTGTGGCAGGCCATGGTGAGAGGGAGCAGGGTCGAGGGTGTGTCAGCGGCTGTCTCTGGGTCCCTTCTGCAGGAGGCATTCTCCGGCACTGTGCTGTGCCCCTCGAGCTGGGTGCAAGCCCTGCCATGTTGCCCTGTGCGGTCACAGGGGATGCAGGTGCATCCTCTGGTCTCCGGAAGTGTGGCGATGGTCACTGCGGACTTGGACACCCAGAAGTGGAGCCTGGGAGAGCAGCACAGTGCTACTAAGAGGGATGGGCACACCGGGACGCACTGAGTCAGGAGTCCGAGTTGTGATGTGGAGCGGGGTCTCCAGGAAGATCTGGGTAGTCCTGGAGGGACTGGGGGACTGGCATTTGGGGGAGACTGCGGGAAGGCTGGGAGACCTCCTGTGTCCTTTTTAAAAAATATTTTGCAAAGTCTGGCTTCAATTGGATCCTGTTTTTGTAAAAATAAAAGAAATACATAATAATCTTAGCAGCAAAAATCTTCCCGTGGGGCTGCATACAAAACAGCTCAGGGAGAAGGGACGCAAGCTGGAAGCAAAGCGGCAGCCAGGCGGATACGCATGGCCTCACCGCAGCTGTGCACCAGAGGGGACGCTGGGTGGGGATGCCGAAGGAGAAGGGGGCTGGGTGGGCTCGACTTTGGGGTGGGCAGCATCCCGGCTGGAGGCTGCGGGGATGCATCCGCACGGTGCACGTGGCCTGCAGGACACCATGCTGTCCCTCCCTCTCCAGCTGCCCTCCTTCTGAAGGGGGCCTGCACCCTGGCCCTGCACCCCACGGGGAGCACACACTGCGCCCCGGGGCACTCCATCGCTGAGCTCGGGCGACACCACACTGCCACATGTTGACCTCATGCCACGCCGCTGTCCTCGACACCGCCCACACAACCACTCCTAGGCCTCCATGCCCCTTTAGGGTGGCCTTTCACGGAAGCCGCTAGAAATGTCCTGCTGAGCTGCTGCATGTAGGAGACACCATGTTGCTACATTGGCAGGCCAGGAGCTCTCCCTACCCTACACCCACGTACCAGCCTCCCCTACCATGCACAAGAGCTCCATCCTTCCCCAAACAGCCCCCTGGGATGAACCTGGTGGGCTCAGCCCTGGAGCCCAGTGTCCTGGGAAGGGAGGCACTCCAGGACAGGGCACAGCAGGAGAAGCCAGACTGTGGGTGATCTTCAGGCCAGCCTTGTGTCTGGGGGGTGGCTCCATCTTCAGGGAGCCTGCTGGGGTGGGTGGCACCAGGCATCGTGGACTGACTTGGTAGAGTGCCCGTCCAGCCAGAGTCTCCCCAAGTCCTAATGTGCTGTGGTCCATGACTCCTCTGAAGCACCTGCCTCTCCCTCCCCCCACCCCAGAGGTAGCTGAGCTCTGCTTCCTGGAGGAGATGCCCTGACCCAGGGGTCTCCAGGACACCTCTCAACTGTGCCTGGCAGCTTTTGGGGTACACCCCATCATGTGTCACCCAGTGGGTTCCTGGGTCTGCAGGTGGATGGACCTCTCCTTAGCTAGTGCTGCCTGGGTGCTGTGGGCACCAGCAGGCCCTGGTGAGCTGCAGAACTGCCATGTGCCCACGTAGATGGCCTCATGGTGGGGTGAGAGGGCGATGGGCTGCTACAGAGACGAGTGTGCTCAAATTGTCAAAATCATCCCAGGAGATGACACGTTGCCGTGAGTGCCCGTCGGAACGCCCCCCAACGCGCATGCCCCATCACTCTTGCCGCTTTCAGCAGCAGCTCTGCAAGACCGCTGTCCTGAGTCTCCTGGCCCCTCCCCCACCCTCTCCTCTGTCCTAGGTTTCTCCTCTGTTTGGCTGGCATTGCTTTCTCTAAGCTACCAAAAGCAGCATGGCGGTTCGTTAGCACCCCTGCCTGGACCTTGCCAGTGTGGGCTGAGGAGATTCCTGCCCGGCACTCTGAGCCCCGTACCCTCAGCACCCAGTCCTAGCATCCTTGGCTGCCCCCGGGGTGGTGGCTACGTGTGGGCACCTGTCCTCTGAGGAGGCTGCTCAAACCTTAGCCCTAGTCTGGTAACCGGGCTACATGTTGATATTTTCAATTTGAAATCAGGTCTCTAGGTTTCTAAACCTTACTGGTCTCTCATCTGTATCTTCTTTTGCAAATCTTAGTTCCTACCAATTGCACACCTCCCAACACAGTGGGTATCCAGGGCTTCCGACGGACCGAGGCCGGATGGCCCCCAACGGTGACTGAGAAGGCTAAGGCTCGGTGATTCCTTTTGGCCTGGCCTTTGCGTGCCCTCCCAAGCAGCGGCTCTTTCTGCTTTTCCAAAATCTTTCTAAAATGTGCTCCTATGGGTTTTGCACATTTTTGTTACAGTTCTGTGAGAAATCTAATGTTGTTATTGTAACTGCTATATTTTGCTTGTTTCCTGACTGTTGTGCATACTCAATAAGTGTATTAATTTTGTCCTAAGGAGTTTCCTATCAGCTGGGCTTGCTGTATTGTTGATTCTCTTTGTGTTTTCTAGGTGTGTAACCATATCACCTGCTGAGATGGGTGCTTTCAGTCTTTGCTGGTGCACAACTTCTGGATAATTCCCTGAGGTGCTCGGATTACCTCAGTGCTCAGCCTCGTCCAGGAGCTGGAGGCCATTCTTGCCGTCTGCCTGATTCTAGGGACAGCTCTTCCAGGGTCTGTCCAGGCAGCAGACGCTGCTTTTCCATAAGAATGTTTTGCAAGTCATGTTTTCCTTTGCTGTGTCTGGAGCAACGGAAGTAGCATTCAAGTTTTCTGGCCTTCGCAAGGTGCAGGAGCTCTTGGCGTGACCTCCTGTCCTCGTCTGCACTGGCGGCTCCCCTGGGGACCTGTGCCACCCTCACCGTGCTTGGTCTGAGCACTCTGCCTCCGCAAGGGTTAAGGTGGCTTGCACGAGTGTCTCCCAAGTGTCCATGTGTTGAAGCCAAGGTCACTGCGGTGGCGCCTTTGGCAGATAGTGGAACCTTCGGGGAGCACCTAGCTGGAGATCGCGGGGTCCCTGGGGCTGACCACACACCAGGGAGGCAGCGGACTCCAGCTCTTCCTCTCTTGCTGGCCCTGAGCTGAGCGCCACACTTGACGCTCTCTTCCTGTTCTGCAGTCCAGCGGCCTGCGCCATGCCCAGGACGAGACCCTCCAGAGTGGCATGGAGGGGCCAACAAGCTCCTCCTCGCCAATGCCAGGGATTTGCGCGGTTCACGGCAGCGCTGGCCGGCTTTCCGATAGTCACATGGGATGCCGGGACTTTGAGTTTCCAAATTTGTGTCGGGGGGAGGGGAACTGCTGAAAAATAAGTGCTTGCCTGGCAAGCTCAAGGGCCTAAGTTCAATACTTTTATTTTCTGCAAAAATAATAAAAAAAAAAACCCACAAATTTGTGTTGGTTTTGCAAAGCAATTCTTGTACTTGAGTTTTCCCCACCCTTGTCGTTTCCTGTTTAGCACGTCTTTGCTTTCACACTTTCACCATTAGGTCAGCTGTGCTTGCCTTCCCTTCCCTTTTTGTTAAGCAACTGGGACTTTAATTTATTCGTGCCACTGTTCTTTATTTTTCCTACTAATTAATCTTGGCTTTTATCTTTATTATTTCCTTCTTTCTTTCTTCTTTTAGATTACTTTGCTTTTCTGGCTAAACAGAATATTTAATCTACCTCCTTTCGTTGTACAGTAAGTTGTAACTGAAATTTTTTAAAAAAGCAAGGGCTGGGGACACAGCTCAGCAGCATAAGCGCCTGTCTGGCAAGCACAAGGTCCCAAGTTCAATCCCTGTTTTTTTTTTTTTTTTTTTTTTAAAGCAGTAAACAAGGGGGAAAAAGCCCTTATAATGCTGACTGCCACCATGCAGGAGGAAGACTGTGATGTAACTCTGTGCTTCAGATGACCCACCAGAAACAACAGAGATAGAATGCTTAATCTGCTTCCTTGCGCTGTTTTTCGTGATTTATACATTAAGCCGCGAACCGCCTTCTCATGCTGGCTTTCATTTCGCCCTGTTGACCCCACGTTTGTCTTTCCATTTCTGGCATATGTATGACATTCTGCAATCCAGGTTTATTTTTGCCCATTGACCCCTGAGTTGGTAGTCGACAGACTTTTCTAATTGCGTGGTAAAAGAGTCTTTTCGTTATTAATTGTGAGCCTTGTTTCACAGTGAACAGAAGATACTGTCTGTGTGAATGCTGCCTTCTGGAGCCTGCCGAGACCTGCTCTGCAGCCTGGAGGACGGCCGCCCTTCTGCAAAGTTCAGGGTGCGCACCCTCTCTGTTGTTGGGGTTAGGTCTTCACGGGCCACATCTGAGCAGGGCACTGTATGGGACTCGAGTGACCTCATGGCCGTCTTGTGCCCTTGACCCATCTCAGGCTGAGAGCAGCCAGGGCCCCTTGGTGCTGGCCTTTCGCTTGGTTCCTGTCTCTGTGGTTGTTTCTGTTGGGTCATTTTCCAACCTTATGAAAATAAGCATGCGATTAAATGTGTCCCACAGGCACTAAAGTTCCAATACCTTGTTGCTTCTTTTCTGTCCAGGGAACCCAGATATTTCTTTTCTTTTTAATGTGTTTGGTACAGGGTCTGACTACACAGCTTGGGCTTATAGTGATCCTCCTGTTTCCAGCCTCCCCGGTGCTGGGAATCGGGCAATTCAGCATGCCTATACCCCGTCTCCATGGCCACATCCGGTGGCAGGGTCTATGTGGCCTGTGGTGCCCAGGATTGAATCTGGTCCCTGCACTTGCCTAAGCAGGTGCTTTGTCTGCTGGACTACTGTGCTGGCCCTTCCCAGAGAGTTTCCACCATGGCCTTATGCTCCTTTATTTATTTATTTTTAATTTATTATTATTATTATTATTAGTATCATTACAATAGCTAAGACATTGCATAACGTTGTCTTTATCATAGTTGTTCAGAGTACAAGATGCAGACATGATTTCTTGTCTAAGTATCCTTAGTACAGATCTTTCATTGCACAAAGAGAAAGCAGCTGTATATTTAGTCTAATAGTCCACAGCAGTAGTGGGTTATCAGCTCATCTGGCATTATCAGGGGCTGTTGACTTGAGCCTTTTACAACTCAGCATATTAATATGGCTTTCCTTTTTATAACTCATGGTTTGACTTTTCTGCTGGATGATTAAGACCAAGATAAAGCAAAACCTATGTCACAAGAAATATGTAATTTTTGTATCTGACAAGGTCAGTTAGTTCTTCTCAGAGTTTACCCTGGAACCATGTACTCGGTTTGCAAAACTGTTGCTAGTGTCAGCCATCTGGATTAATCGTGGCCATTGCTCTCTGTGAAAGCCTGAGAGAATGTTTTCTCTCTAGGTGACTCTCCTTAGGCACACTGTAGATCATCAATCACTTTCCTTCACAGCCCCATGATCTCCTTGAACAGGAAATTTGGGACTCCACTGAGTTATAGGCTGTTACAGTACAGGTTCTTTTATGTCCTGTGTACTCACTGACCTTGAAGGTCTAGAGCCAAAATATTGGCTATACTTGTAGCCCTTTGTTTTTTCTAATTGTCGGGACTGCCAACTTGTTTTTAACCGTCCAGAAGAGAAGTTTAACGATATTATTCTCTATAACTTAGGCACTTGAACTTAATACCACTATCTTTCTGAATATCAACTGCCTTAGACATAACATGAAACAGGTATTTTCCATCAGTTGTTGGTATTCTAAACTTTAAAACCCCTATAGAATGTTTAAAAAAAAAAAAAAAAGAACAAATGCTCATTGTTACACAGATATTTTGAACTTAACCATTTACAAAATTGTAGCAGCACACTTCTATGGCCTTTTTCCTTGTCTCATATTCTATTACCTTTCTTTCTTTTTTAGTGCTCCTTTATTTATTTGTGCTTTTGTTTCTCTGTTTTTGCTGGATACCTTCAAACATTCAAGATATCTAATTCTCTCTTTAACCACGTTCTGGTTTTAAATTTATCTGTACGTTTTTGTGTTGATTATATTTTAATGGTCTTTTAAAAAACCTTCAAGTTTTTGCCAAGATTTTCTATTTTATATGTTATTCACTTAGTGATTAATCATAATGATTGCATGGTTAAGGTTTATGGCTGGTGATTACATCGCTGGAATTGCCTCTGGCCTGTTCCATCTTTCCGTTGTTCTGGGCTTCTGCTGCACGTCGGTTCTGGGCTTCTGTTTCACCTCAGTTTCTTTCTTGTTTGCTTTCTTTTGTCTTCCTACAAGGCCTGGTGTGTTAGTTACTCTTCTCTTGTTGCTGGGACTCAATACTCAAAATGAGGGAAGGAAAGGTTTGGCTCACAGTTACTGGAGATTTCAGTCCATAATCAGCTGGTTCCAAGGCAGACTGGCACGTGGCAGAGGGCAACCTCTTATGGCGGCGGGCGAGAGCAAGAGTGAAGGGAGAGGGGTAGCAGCAGCCCAAGCAGCTAACTTCCCTTCCTTCCTTACACTGAAATGCGAATCACCTGCCCCAGGGCAGGTGTAGCACCCACACCCACAATAACCAATCACAAACCCTGGGACTGCATGAGGCTTTGGGGGACACCTACACACAAACCATAACATTCTACCTCTGGACCCCTAAAGACTCATATGCATGCGTTTATGCAAAAGACATTCTAGTCCATTTCTAAGAGTTGCCAAAGTCCCAACAGTTTCAGCATTGCCGAAAAGTCCAAGTCCCAAGTCTCTGTGAGTCTCTATATAAATGAAAAGTTAAACACATTCAACATCCAAAAGCATAAGATACACATTACTGTTCCCAAAGGTACACACAGCTGGATACCAAGCATCCAGACCAACACAAGTCCAAAATCCAGAAGGGCTAACATTAAACCCTGTAAGTCCTTGTGGAACATCCCAAACAACCTCTGGCAAACGGTAAGCTCCTTGTGGCTCCGCCCCTATGGTACTCTTGGTAGTTGCAGCTCCATGGCTTCTCTCTTATGGTGGGTTTGCTCCTTCTTTGCAGTTTCCCTTAGATGAAGCACATTCCTGGCT
Organism: Myocastor coypus; assembly: GCA_004027025.1. Classification (NCBI taxonomy): domain Eukaryota; kingdom Metazoa; phylum Chordata; class Mammalia; order Rodentia; family Myocastoridae; genus Myocastor; species Myocastor coypus. Next base: position 19,627 of record PVJA010012388.1, on the reverse strand, counting down.
TTTCCAAACTTCTGGGGCTTCCACTGAACAGGCTTCTCCCTCACAGCTTTACACACTGCCCTCTCAGGGGCACACTGCCTGGCTTCCCAGGCCTTCTGCAATCTAGTTGGAAACCTTCTTAGCCTCAGAACTCCTGCATTCTCAATGTGCCTAAAACCACTGCCATGTGGATGGTGCCAAGGTCTGCTGCCAGATGGAACAGTAGCCAGGCTTTCCTTTTTCTCGGTTATAGGGGTTGGGTGCCTGGATTGCTGAGCACTCTGACCCTGATTCTGAAGAATAAATTCTCCATGTCGGCACCATTCTGGAACCTGGTGCTGCCACCTCCTCCTCCATTCTGGAACAAAGGGCTTACCAGCTTTCCCCTCAAGGCAAAGTCCCTGACCTTTGTAATTCTGAGGCTGAAAAGGGCAAAGACCTGCCACCTCTTGTGATGCCCTCAGGCCATCTTTTCTATTCACTGGTTCCTTTTCAGCAGTGGAGATCCTCTCACATCTATCTTTGCAGTTCTCAGCTTTGTTGGCATTTCCTTTCTGGCCACACTCACATTTTGAACCCTCCTGCTGGGCTCCTTGCTCTTGATTCTCAACATAAATGTGGCTGAAAGGCCCCAAGAGCAGCACACCACTGCCCTAATATTTGGCTGCTTTGAAATATCCTTTGAAAGATTAGTTAGTCTGCCATGCTTAAGCTCAGTCTCTGGACATGCACAAAATGCAAACAACTTCTCTGCCAACTCAAAACACAAATGATCCAGTGCCCAACAACCAATGCAGTCCTTCTTCCCAGCAGAAACCTCCCAGCCTGGTCTTTGCAGGCTGGCTTTCTTTTAGCCTTCTGTTCTCCTGAGCTCTGACCAGAATCTCCTTATGAAAGAACGGAAGCTGCTCCAGCTCTTCACAAGTAGGCAATGTCTCCAAACCTTTCCGATCACTTCCCATAAGCCATTTCCAAAAACCTGTAATCCACAAGGTCAGGTTCAGCCACAGCAATGACTCCACTCCTGTGGCACCAAATTCTGTCTTAGTTACTCTTCTCTCATTGTTGGGACAAATAACTGACACTCGAAATGAGGGAAGGAGATGTTTATTGAGCTCACAGTTATAGGAGGCTCCCGTCCATATGCAGCTGGCTCCAAGGCAGGTTGGTACCCGGCAGAGGGCAACCTTTCATGGCTGCGGGCAAGAGCAAGAGTGAAGGGAGAGAGGGGTAACAGCACCTCAAGCAGCTAACTTCCTTCCTTTCATTGAAATACAAATCACCTGGCCCAGGGGAGGCCCAGCACCCACAGCCACAATAACCAATCACAAACCCATGACTGCATGAGGCTTTGGGGGGGGGGGCACCTACACACGAACCGAAACAACTGGCTATTTTTTAATTGATTGCTAGGTGTGATAAATGAAAAACTGAGATCGCGGCTGAGGTCTCGGATGCCTTCCAGATAGGATCTACACCTAATTTTAGAAGGTGGCCTGAGCGCCTGCCAGCCCTGAGCACCCCAGCCCCATCAGGAGCCGGGCCCGAGGGAGACTGCAGTGGGGCTCACCCCGCTGCACAGCCTCCGGTTTCCCGGGGACTCTGTGGTACCCACTCCCTGCTCCTCCCTGGGAATCCAGAGCCACTCCGCTTCCAGCCCTTTCTTCTGGAGTGGACGCGGAGCCCAGAGGGATTCTGGGCCCTTCATTCCTTCCGCTCCCTGTCCCTCTGCCTTCCTAGCTGCCCGGCGTCAACAGCTTCATTCTGTCCAGCCTTTCTACTTTCTCTTAGCTAAAACACTGGCAGGAATGGCTGTTCTTTCATTCCTAGAGGTGAGACTTCTGGATCATTTGCATGCTATTTGGTATTTTCCAATTTTTCTACAGTAAACACAGTTACTTTCTGAGCCTACAGAATTGAGGTGCGGAAGAGGAGCCCAGAGAGGCGGAGGAGTCTGCCGCAGGGGGAGGTGGGTGAAAGGCCCCTGCTCCCTGTGCACTGTGTCTCGTCAAAGAGATGCATGTGGACCCCGGGGAGCCTCTTGTTCTCCACGCTCCACTCTGGTCTCTGTTCGTTGGTGTTGCGAGAGGAAACGCAGCGCCGGGCGAGGAGAAACGCCCAGGAATGCGCGCCGGCTGCTCTGAGAGCCAGATGTACGCGCCGCTACCCATGGCGCGCACCCGGGCCTCCAGCCGCTCTGGACACGCGCCCGAAGCTTGCGTGCAGGGCAGGCGCGCTGCGGCCCTTGGAGTGAATTGAATTGTTTCTTAAAATAAATATTTTGAGTATTTCTTTTTTATGTATCTAGAGCTTTCACCCCTCTTTCTACTGAGCTTACTTTTTTTCTCCCTAGATTTTGGATCAGCCGAAAGGCCCATATAAGTTTACAGCACTAAGCGCAGAACACTGTGGCGTTTTGCAGCCTGAAGCCAAGTTAAGCATATGGCCATTTTAATGTTGTTGTGTTGAAAACCTTTTTGGAAAAGTCTTTTATTCACATTTAGGCAGGTCTAATTATAGCCGGACTTTTAGCTTGTGTGTTGAGTGCATGATTTTGTAGGTCTGAGCGAACAGGAAGGGGCTAGATCTCTCCCTCGGGGGAAGGCAAATCCTTCGCCGTGCTGGAATTTGTAAAGTATTAACTATTGCTCCGGTCATATTAGTGCTTCTCGGGGGCTTCCTGATACCTCACTCTTACACATTTCTGCTACACGAGAACTCCGTGCGCACAGCGAAGCAGACCGTCTCGACCTCCATGTGTGTCCTCCGCTGAAGCCAACACCTCAGTCCCTGCACGTGCTCTGCACTAGGGCCCTGCCACCCGTGGGTCCCGAATGACGCCTGTGGCCCGTGGCACAGCGATCCTTTACTGCACACCTACTGTATGTGCTGCCTTGGTCCTTGCTGGAGCATGAGAGGGTCTCCCATGGGGAGCAGCAGGGGAGAGCCCGGGCCGTGTGAGCCCGGCTCTGTCCCTGGGCAGCAGCTAAGGCCTCAGGGTTGTGCTGGAGTTACCTGGGGAGGTGTGGAGACAAACCGGCTCGGCTGCTGGTGCGCACCCAGGGCTCCTGGGTGCCTGCTTCTGTGGTGCTGCTGCCAGAAATCTTGTGTCTTGTCCTCCATGGGCCGAGAGGAGCAGGCCAGCTCTGGGCACTTTGCCCAATGCCACAGTCTTACACGTGAAGTTAGAAATCCGAGAAGCACTTTCCTGAGAGAGCTTTGGTGTCGGAGGCTGCGTGTGGGATGGGAAACCCTGCCGTGTAGAGAGCCCATGGCTGCTGATCTGGGAGAGGCCACCTGGACTGTCTGAAGGACGGAAGAGACCTTGCCAGGACCAGAGGTGTAGGGCAGACCCCAGCCAGGACCAACGGCTCCTGGCTGGCCCGAGTGGGATGGGTGGTCTCCCTGGAGGCCATGCAAGGGTGCGGTCAGATGCCATTTTACCAACAAAGATGCAGTGTCTAGAGCTGACTAGACCTTTGCTTTGGAGAACAGACACCAGGGTCTGTCTGCACCCCTTCCCGTGAAAGTGGCAAAACAGTGTGTAGATGCGGAGACCCTTAGCGATGGGGGTGATCTTGGGACCCCTCCTTTCCTCCGTTTGCTCACCTGGGCCACCTCCAGCATAGCCGCCCTGGCCAGGGCTGCCTCCATGGGGAGGACAGTTGAGACAGAGCAGGAACATTCCTGTCCCTTTCCTCCAGAAGGACAGCTTGTGGTGAAGAGACCATCGCAGGGGAGAGGGAGACTGACTCAGAAGGGACCCTGGGGGGTCACAGCACAAGCCATCTCCTCCTTTGGCCCTGGCGGGCTGTGGGGACTTGGACAGGGTGGGAGTGGGGTGCCCAGGGGAAGAAGAGGCCTTTGTGGGTAGGGCTACGGACCAGTGCAGTCAGATCTGGAAGCTCAAGTAGTTTTGTCTTAAAATTATTGCTGTTATTATTATTTTGAAGCAGGATTATTTTGAAGCTGGCTGCAAACTCATGGTGATCCTCCTGCCTCAGCCTCCTGAGTTCTGGGATTACAGGCGTGGACTACCATGCCAGGCTTAAAATTATTTGTTAAAATTGCCAGAGTTATTTTGGGAATTAGTTTCTATCTCTTCTAAACATAGCAGATTTGATCATTTGATCATAAAGCAGTCAGTTGTCTAACTTTCAATGCTCTTAGGCCAATAAAAGTGTTACTTTAAGTGTTGTACCCCAAATATTTCCTGAAAAATTCACATAAACTTTCTCCAAACATATGTATACAATTTTTTCCTCCAAATGCCTCAAAAGTTTCTGAAAAGTTGCTACTCCCAAGGTGATATCTGATTTATAAACTGCTTCGTACATGTAGACACGCTTGTGCGTGCACAGGACATGTCATTGTTGGGGGCTTTGAAAACTCCCGTTTCTGCAGAATTTGAAAAACTGAAACTCCTGTCCCCACCATTCTGCCACTGGGCAACACAGAAAGGGAAGTTGGTGTTTAGTAAAGCCGAATGGCAGCCAAGTACGGGGGTGGTGGGAAAAGGGGCAGCGTGGCTCCCTGGCACTGGCAGGAGGGAGGCCGCTCCGTCTGGAGCTTGCCCAGGCTGCTACTCCCTCTCTGGGGCCATGTGTCTGAGGCTTTGGGGTGTGGACAGGGGCCCTGGCCTCTGCCTTGGGACTGAAATCACATGCCAGAGGTGCCCTATTGGTGCCCATCTCCGGATATGTGGGTCTTAGTCCCTTCTGCAGGGAAGTGCATGCCCGGGTGTCATACTGGATTGGAGAGGAAAAAGCTCCTGACCTCTTTAGGAGCAGCTGGTATTGGAGAGGGGCGGAGCCCTGGGAGTTACCGCGGGTGTCTTGTACACCCGGCGCTCCACAGTGCCTCCTCGGTAGGGTAGGACCAGGTGCACCGTGGGCCTCTGAGCCAAGCGCAGCTGGGCAGCGAGCAGGCATCCTGCAAGCAGCAGAGGGCCCAGCTGCAGGGCCCGGCTCCAGGTCTCCACTGCTGCTCACACCTGCCCACCCCACCATGGATGTGACCCTCAGCTGGCAGGTGACCCGTCGCAGCAGGGTCCCTAGGCACACCTGCTGTAGAGCCTCGTGGTGGGCAGCTGGGCCAGGGCGCTCAGCCCAGGTGGCCAGCCCTTTCCCAGTGAGATCACTGAGCATCTGGTCCCACCATCACGCAGACCACCGCCTGGCCCTGGGAAGGGCTCCGGATGGGGAGTGACCCCCAAAGGCCAGCAAGCCACCACCCTCTCCTCTTCCCGCCTCATTCCTGATGTGCCATCCAGGATGCGCAAGAGAAGGGCCCTGGTGCTGTCTTCTTCCATCAAGGGAGGTGGTCCTGGGGGCATAAGAGATGGACTCACAGGATAAGGAGGGGCTGGAGGATGCTCCCCAGGAGCAGCAGGCCAACACAGGGTGCCCCTGTACCTGGTTCCTAAGAGGGCCTCCCCGCCTTCCCAGGCCAGCGGGACACAGATCTGCTGAGTGCACAGCCCAATGAGAACCGGGGTGGGTGCAAAAGCAGAAATGAACGACATAAGCAAAGATACCAAAACCACATGATAGAGGCGGAAATGATTTGAAAAATCTAGCTTCCATGAACAATACTTAAGTCTGGGAAAATTATAGGAGATGGGGAAAGGGGGAGCTGAAGGGAGCCCCGAACGCCACTGAAGACGCACCCGCACGGCAGGAAGTCACAGGAGAGGGTTTAGCTCAAAGGTGGTGGCCAACAGTGCCGCCCGAGAGCTGTGGCTAATCCGACAGAAAGCCCCTGAACACCTGCAGCGCGTGTGACACTGTTCTGACACCAGCGGCCCAGGAGACTCGTGATACAGACAGCTGGAAATGAAAACAAATTCAATTTTAAAATTTTTTGAGACAGAGTCTCACTGTGCAATTCGGGCTGGCCTTGACTCATTCTGTGCATTCTGTAGCCCAGGCAGGTCTTGGACTCGCAGCGATCCTCCTGCCTCAGCCTCCCGAGTGCTGAGATGATAGACATGTGTCACCACATCCGGGGAAAACAAATTTTTAAAGGATAACACAAAAGCTAATTCAGAATGGGACCATGTGATTTGTTGGTGTAGCAGTATTAAAATGATGAGTCTGTGTTTTGCTCTTTCCAGGCAAATGACCGAAGCTCTCTCGGGTGAGCTCTGCAACTCCCACCTTTCAGCAGCAAGAGGTGGGGACCAGATAAGTTTGGTGTTTCACTGCCTAGCCACTGGCTCCCAGGGGCTTTGCTCTGTTATTTAACTTAAATATCTCAACAATGGCAACGGCAACAAGGCGTCAATAGCAGGTGTTTCCAAGGGCTGCACAAGGTGGACCCCAGGGCCGTGTAAATCAGCGCTCAGCGTTCTCTCAAGAAATGGCTCGAACAGGAAGAAAGAAGGTAGCTTAGCAGTCACACGCTTAAAAGGAAGGGGGCTCTGAAGAGCAGGAAGGTGCATCTGTCCCCTGGACCCAATTGAGCAGGCAGACATTTAGAATGAATGTTCCCTGCAAAAGCACCCGGTGGGGAGGAGTTCCTGGTGTGTAGACAGATACAGCTCAAGTGCTGGAAAAAGTCTCAACCTCACTGGCCCAGTGAAGTATGGCTCTTTTTTTTGGTACCAAGGATTGAACTCAGGACCTTGTGCTTGCCAGACAGGTGCTTAAGCCATTGAGCTATGGCTTTTAAGCTGTTAGAAATATAGGGGCAAAGAGTGAGAGCAGTGCATGCTGGGAAGACACCTGAGTCCCACCGTCCTGGAACAGAAGGAGCGGATGAACTTGTGCGCGCCTCAGCCGCAAAGGCTCCTCAGCCTCTCTGTAGGTGCTCCTGCTGGTGACCGCTGGCGGTCAGAAGCAACACACAGTGCCAGCACCTGGCTTCCGGGGCCGGCTTGGGCTGCCTGTGAGGAGATTTGCTTTGCCCTGGGGCTGTCAGGAGGGCTAGGCCATTCTGGGACTGCCTCGCCTCGCCTCAGTACCCCAGCTAAAGCAGGGAGTGAGGGAGGCTGTCCCCGTCACGGGGAGGGGAGGCAGTACCTGCCACTCCAAGCTGGTGGGCAAGGGGCTGTTCAGTGTTTCTGTGGCTTGCAGGCGACATTTCCTTATTCCATTTCGTTCTGTCCCATTCTCAGGAAGCTTCCTGCATGTTTTTGTTTGCCTCACTTTATTCTGCTTAATAGATAGATTTGCCTGATGGCTCTGTTCTGAGATTGCTTACACTCTGCAGAACACTGCAGTGTTGCTGTTGGGGTTCTTTGTAAACTTTTCTTACTTGGGAGGCTGGAGTTTGCATTCCAGAGAGACTGTGTCCTATCCAAAGTGGCAGTGGGCTTGCTGAACAATGGTTCTGCACTTAGCTACCTAGGCATGCCATGGAAAATTCTTGCACTATGAGGTGGTGAAGTACACTCGCACCCATGTCCAGGGAGAAGCTCGGTCCATCCTCCTCCTGTGACGGTGGCTTTTGGTCCCAGAAATGAGGGTCCCCATCTCAGAGCTCTGGAGCAGTGTGCAGGGCAGCATTACTTCTTAAGCATCTGACAGCCACCAGGGGGATGGCTAACGCTGCTGTGCCCGCCCGTAGCGGGAAGGCTCCTCCTATGGGCTCTGGTTTTTAGGGAGCTACACGGCTTGCTGGCCTCTCTCTCCTGAGTCAGTGTCGGCAGTCTGTGTGTGAATTGCTGAGCTGCTGTCACATGTCATCCATACTACTTATTGTCCTTTTAGTGTCCGTGGTCCTTAGAATGTGCCTCCTGGCCTTCATACTATTCCTCAGCTGTTTGCTTCTCTTGATCAATCTACTGGGATTCGCCAAAGCCATGGCCAAGGGCCACCTTGGTGTCACTGGCTTTGCCTGCTCGGTTTCCACGGGTCGTCTCTAGGACTTTCTCTTGTTCGTGTGTTTGGCCGATGGTTATGTTCATTTCCTTCTCCTTCTTTCTTTGGCTTTAATTCGTGGCTCTTTTCCTGGCTTCTTAAGGTGAGGATTTGGATCACCGATTTGGGCCATTTATTCTTTTCAAGCATTAGAAGTTGAAATTTCCCTGAATATGTTGGCATCCCAAGGACCACAACTGCTCATTGGTGTGCATGTGTGTGTGTGTGTGTGTGTGTTTCTTTTTTTATGGCCAGCTCAGCCTGCCCTGGGGGTGGGGTTGGCACAGCATGTGGTGCCAGGGATCAAACCACAGTCCCTGCGGTTGCCTAAGCTTTCCTAAGCAGGCGCTTTAGACTGCTGAAACATCTCGCGGCCCCTGTGTGTGTGTCTTATTGTCAACCAGTTGGAAGCACTTGCTAGTTTCCCTTGTGATGTCTTCTTTGATACCTGAATTGCTCACAACTTCATTTCAACTATTTGAAAAAGTTAAAAGATATCTTTCTGTGATAGGTTTTTGGGTTATGTCTGTTACGGTCAGAAAATATATTCTCTAGGATTCCAATGTCCTTAACTTTGTTAAGATTTGTTGAGGTCAGTGAGATAGCTCAGCAGCCTAAGCACCTGCTTAGGCAAGTGCAGGGACCAGGGTTCGATCTCCAGCACTACCTGCTGTGCTGAGTGGGCACCGAGTCTGGGCATGGTGGCACATGCCTGTAATCCCAGCGCTGCAAACAGGGGGGTCACTACAAGTCTGAGCTGCACAGTGAGACCCTGTACCCAAAACATAAAAAAAGACTTGTTGGATGGAATAGCATATGTTGTATCTTAATGAATGTTCTTGTGTACTCATAAGGAGTGCATCGGGTAGGTATGGTGACAATTGCCTGACATCCCATCGGCCAGCTATTTGGGAAGTGAGACAGAGGATCACAAGTTTGAGGTCAGTGTGGCAACTTAGCAAGATCCTATCTCAAAAACAGGGGGTGGGGGACTTGCAACACTCTGTAGCTCCCAGGAGCTGGTGATGGCACAGTCAGGCCTTCTGTGTCACACATCAGCTCCTGCCTTGCCCTTTCTACTGTTGAGGGAACCATGTTGAAATGTCCACCTTATAATTTACTTATTTCTCAATTCACTTTTATTTGTTTTGCGTAATGTGTTTTGAAGTCCCATTATTCACCATGTCACACTGAGAGCTTTTGCGTCCTTTTCATCCGGGATGACCCTAGTCTCTAGTCCCTTGACAGTGCCTCTTTATGACACCATATTTGTTGGGAAAACAGGTGGTGGGTGACAGGAGGCAGAGGGGTACCCACAGGACAGCGGGGCTATGGGGAAAGAGGGCACAGTGCCAAGGCCTCACCCACATCACCAGCGCTTCCTGATGTCTCCTTGGGCTCGTGGACTGTGGACACAGAGGATGTGGCCATGGGACCATTTGTGGCTTGGGGGTGTTGGTTGCCGCAGTATGGAGAGGCCCAAAATAGTGCGCCACGCTTTGGACTTGAAGCGCACAGTGTACCGCCTGCACTCATTTGGGTGTGGCTGTGTCTGTAACTGATGTTCAGTCCCAGAAAGGGCATTGCGACATCCGTCAGGTCAGCCTGGGTGACTTATCAGGAGCTGCCCTGGAGTTTAGGGTTTTCTAGAAGACTGAGTGCAGACGAAGAAGGAAATTCCTCACTGGAGGGTGGCTGGGAGAACTCGGGCCTTGACAGCTCAGCAGCCATGCTACAGAAGCATGTAGGGGGGTCACCTTCCTCTCACCACTGCAAAGAAGAGGGACGGTGGCCTGCAGCTCGGGTGGCTCAGCAAGAGCTGGTCACAGCACGGACAGCCGGGCAGCAGTGCTGGTCCCCAGGTCTCAGAGAGAAAACAGCCCTCGAGTTGCATCTTCTGCACGAAGCTCTGTGCAGAGGGAGCCTCCGGAGGGTGGGCACGTCCATTCCAGGCTCAGCAGATGTGAGTCCTCAGCTGGGTGACAGGGCCCAGAGAGTCAGGAGCCCGTGGGGAACTCAGTCCGATCCTTGTACTTCTTCCTCAGATGTGGTTTATGTTAGGATCATCAGAACTTTGGAGAGGGGAGAGGGCCAATCGCTGTCCTCTATTCCCTGGGAGTCATCTGTGATTGCAGGTCCTAGGACCTGTTGTGCTTGGCTTTCTTCTAAGCCATTGATTTCCTTGGGGGATCTGCTTCTGTGACTGTTAGAATTTCTCATCCCTAAACTTCCACAGTGTTCCTGTTGGTCTTTCATCTTCCCAGTTGGGCTGGTGATCTTGTGAGCCCCTGTTGTGGGCAAGGCTGCCTGGCCTGGACGGGGGCCCACGTGGCTGTAGTCTTTCCTCTGGATGTCAGGGCCTCCCTGGGGCATGGTGGGCAGGGTGGAGGTGCTCCACGGAGGGGTGGGGGCTCCTGAACACCCATTCAGCCTTGCCGGAGGCCGCAAGGCCAGCCCAGCTCGGCGGCTGTCCTATGCGAATGAAGCCCATCGCTCAGCGTGGCCAGTGGTCAGAGCAGAGCCAGCACACAGACTGCTGAGGTTAATGCCACACCACTGCAGACTGCTCCAGAAGTCACGGACGCCCAGCCCCACCTGCTGAGACTCAGGTTCCTGGTCTGTCACAGGATTCTCCTTCCTTGGGGGGTTGTGGAGGTGCAGTAATGGTCAACTCAGAAGGCCCAGCTGAACTGACTGAGCGGGGTGCTGGGTGTGGAGGCCCCCCGAGGGCTGTGTGGAGCCCCCCGCCTCACCCAGGGCTGCCGCCAGCTGCATAACAGCACAGCTGGAGGGGACGATGGCGCTGTGGGTTCTCCTGGAGAAGCCTGTCCCGCTGGCTGTCCTCGTAGGAGCTTGGCTGTTCTCTTCGTCGGAGGAGCCCCAGTCCTCACTGTCACTGAGGCGGCTGTGGTTCTCTTTGGTGAGCTCTGGTCCTTACCTTGAGCATCACTTCCTGGCTCCAAGGCAGGTTCCCCAGCTGCTGCACAGATCCATCATCCCATTGGTGCAGACTTTCCAGCTTTTACCGCTGATCTCTGGCCTTCCCAGTGCAGATCCTTGGTACAGACTTGGATGAGACATTTCGTGGGCTTCAGGCCTCCGGCTGGACTCCTACGGGGCATTGTCGTGAGATTGAGGCCCTCAGTCAGATTCTTGGGGTCTCTGATGTGTGGGCAGATCTCTTGCACTCTACTGCTCGTGTGGAAGGCATGGCTCACCCAGGGGCACCTGTCTCTTCAGGGGCTCTCACAGGGCTGTGCTGTCCCCATGAGATGTTGGTGACATCTAGTGACATTTTTCCGCTGCTCTGACTCCAGGTGGAGGAGAATGCCATCACAGCATCGATGGGCAGAGACCAAGGAGGCCCCTGGCATCCAAGGATGCCTGGCAGAGCCCATCACAAAGGGTGTTTGGCATCCAGGGCTAGCAGTGTCCCAGTGGAGAAGCCCTGGGCTGGGTGCCCAGAGGAACAGGCCTTGGAATTCCTGCTCCGTGAGGGCTCAGGCACCTGGAGGAAGACAGGGGATCTACTGTTGTTAGCCACTGGCCCTGCATGGAGGCTTGGTCACCGCCTCAAATTTGCCTGACCTGTGCGAGGCCACCAGCATGCCGTCTCTGTTAGTGTAGGTCTGCCCTGCCCCGCTCTGCCCCGGGGGAGGAGGAGGCACCGGAAGCGAGTGCCGAGGGGGAGGTGCGTGGGCACCTGCTCAGGGCTGGGCTCCGTGAGGCCTGCAGGACGCAGGAGTTTTCCAGGCACCAGATTTGGATCTTGTTAGTTTTCGGTATTGACTTTTTTGTTTTCAACTTCGATGACATTTGCACTAGGCTTATCATGTCTTTTCTTGTGCACATTTTAGAATTCGTCTGCTCTTCCTTTTCTAGTTTCCTAAAGCAGAAACTTAGATTATTGATTTTCGAGCTCTTTCGTTTTTTACCGTACGCATTAAATGCTGTGAAATTAGCTCTGAGCCTTTGTAGCATTCCCCAGATGTGGACAAGTTGTGTCTTGGTATCCATTTATTTCAGAAATATTTCCTGTGTTGTCCTTTGCATTTCTTTGATGTATATTACATGTTTAATTTCTAAATGTTTTGGAATTTTCCATCTTTTTCAAGAATTATTGATAGTTTCATTCCATTGTGGTCAAAAGCACGGCTGACATGGTTTCTATTCTTTTTTACTTGCTGAGGTGCGTCTACCTTCCTGAATGCTCCACTTGAGCTCCAGAGGGGTGTGTGTTCTATAAATGTCACCTAGATTCCGTGATTAACGTCCAACCCTGCTATAGCTTGGCTCAAATGTAGTTCAGCTGAGCTATAACTTGTAGCGTGAGGTTAATGCTAACTGGCTGGAGGCTGACCCGTGTTGAATATCTGCAGGACTGTGGAGGGTACGTGCGTTCACACACAGGTCGCTGTGTGCACATGCGTTTCACTTTCCTGGGTATCTACTCAGTGGGGGCCTCTGGTGACCACGTGGTCAGGCCATCTCCAAAGTGGCCTCAGCATTTCGTGGTCCTGGGCAATGGGGGAGGCTGGCAGGGCCTTCACAGCATCTTCAGGTGGTAGGTCCAGCCTGGCCAGTCCTGTGGGGGCCCCTTGGCTCAGCTCCTCCAGGCTTGGTGTGTGTCTCCCACATGGTAGCGGAGAGCGCCTTTCTCCTGTGGTCCTTAGATTCTTTCTTAGGAAGCTGGCGGCAGCCCTCCTGGGTGCCTGGCCTGGCCAGGCTGAATTTAGGTGAGTCCCCGATGCTCAGGTCGCCCATCACCCCTGCCTTCCTTGGGCTCTTCAGGGTAGCTTTCCTCACCATGGATTTGTTTGGTCTTCAAGGATGTGGCCTGACCTTTGAGGAATCGGAGGAGGTAGGTGCAGGGGCTACTGCCTGGAGGCACCCGGGTAGCAGCTGCCTGCAGCCACGGGGACTATGCTTTGAAGAGCAGCTTCTTCCTGGCTTCTTTTCCCAGCCTTGTTATCACTGGACCCAAAACTAGGAAGCACAGCTGGACACTGACTCTGCCCCGAGCCTCTTTCCTCTTCCTAGAACTTCTGCTTCCACCCCAGTAGGATCTCTGAGGATGGGGACGCCTGGAGCCAGTGCCTCCTGGGACACTTTTGTCCTCCCAGAGCCAGTGGAGCCCCAGCCCCACAGGTCATACCTGCTCACCTGTCTGTTGGCTTCCATGGGTGCCTGGACCTCAGAACTGTCTGGAGACCCTTGCTGCTTTTGCTGGAGGTGAACTGGGGTGTCAGCTTCTCCGTGGTTGCGGGGTGGCCAGCTCTAGGACGTGAAAGGCCCCCTGCCGACCTGGCTGGGCTGTGTTGGAGCTCCAGACCGGGTGCAGCCCACCACCAGGCCCAGTGCCACGAAGGCCCAGGGGGAGCTCTAGTCTGTCTGCTCTTCTGGTCCCGCGCCTGTTGCTGGGCAGAGCAGTGGCTCAGTGAGCGCTTGCTCAGCCGAGGCTCCTCTCCGTGGCATCTCCTTCTCACAGTTTCGATGGTTGTGAGCCTGGGCTTAGTGCAGAGGCCCCGCTCCCCATGGGAGCTGGTGCAGCACAGCGTCGTCCTCATTCCTTTCCATCCTTTCCCCTCCACCCCCCTTTCCACTTCCGGGTCCCATTTGCAAAGCGTCCCTGTTCCCTGTCACCTGCCTCTTGCTTTGCTCCGTGTCTGCACTTTGGTCCCCACGTAAGAGAACCACGTGACAGCGAGGCTTGAGTGTCTGACTTCCTCCACTCCACCTTGTGTTCTCTAAGCTCAGTGAGCCCATCCTGGGTCTGCAAATACCTTGTTGTCTTCCTTCTTGATAGCAGAGTAGTGCTCCACTGTGTTTGACTTCACTATCTCCATCCGGTGGCGGACATAGAGGCCTCAGAGTTCTGCATCCCTGATGACGCCCCTGAGGTGAGGGCCGAGGGGAGAAGGGGTTCCCAAATGTGGGGGCTCTTCAGCCAGTGATGCTCAAGCACGATGCATGAAGCAAAAGCCAGCAGTGTGGAGTGGACACAGACACTGGTGCCCGAGGTCGGGGTGGCGTGGAGGCCTGGTGGTGCCTGGAGGCCCACTTCTCTGCTCCCCGGGTGCCGGTCCTCCGCAGCCAGCCAGCACTGCCTGGATCCGCCCTGCGGCACAGACGGCTCATGCTCGGGAGGAAGTCCTGCTCTCACCACGCTGGCCTGAGAGCCGTGGCTGTGACTGTCCTGGCCACTCTCCTTCCTTCGCCTCCGCCTCCCACCCTGGGCCTCCTGTGGGTGCCGGGGCCAGTTCTTTCCACACCAGTCTACTGCACTGGCAAAAAATCAGAGACTGACAGCCCCACGTTCCACGCACAACACAACACGAGAGGAGTTCTGGGTGTGAGGTGGGGACACGCGTGGCCACTTGGGAGGAAGCAGGGCCGCTCAGCACATGCTGCCCTGGGGCACAGGGGCTCAGCTCCATGTTCTCTGCTCTGGGGAGACAGGGACTTAGGGTCACCCAGAGCCCACCTGTGACAGGCAAGAGTGGATGTGACCTGCAGGACCCTCCCCAGGTAGCAGCCAGAAAGTGGTAGGGTCCCACAGCACATGGCACGGAGTGGGACCTTGCCAGGGCTGCTGGGCTGTGGGGGCACAGCCAACTGACCTGAGGGCCATGTGGGATTCCGCTGATGTGGTCAGCAGCAGGCGGCAGGCAGGAAGAAGGCACTGCCGGGACGGGAGCGCCTTCTCTGGGCTATGGCCACGCCCTGGTCCAGCAGCGCAGTGGATTTGCCCTGCGTTCCTGAAAATACCAAGAACATAGAAGAGCCAGGACGGTGGCCCTGGAGCAGGGACCCTGGGGGAGGCCAGAGGGGCTCCTGGCTCTGGTGGGCTCTGTTCTGATCCGGGTGCCTTGTGCCACATTTGCCCAAAGCGTGCCGGTACCCTGATGTGGCTCCCTTGCTGGCTAGCTCTTGGTCCTGCTGACGTCTGGCACCTGGGCTGGGCTGCCCCTGCCACGTAGCGGCTTGGGCCTCCCAGGGCAGCAGGGGGAGCCACGGAGAGCAAGGCCCAAGAGGCAGAGGGGCGTGCTGCCGGTAGGGAAGGTTCCCGCCAGGCGTGGGCCCCTTCTGCACTCTGCTGTCGAAAGCAGCCTGAGTTGGCCCAGGGGGCAGGTCAGAGGAAATACATTCAACAGTCACCTGGGACAGGACCAGGTCACCTTCCAAAGAGCCTGCACTGTGAAAGTGACTGGTGGTCATCTTTGGAGAACCTGCCCGTGTCAAAGCCCTGTGGCCCCACAGCCAGATGACCCATGCAGCCAAGTCCTTAGGCCAAGAGCAGAAGTGTTACTCCCTGTCCAGGAAGGGACCCAGGACCATTGTGGGGCCTGGCCTGGGGTGGAGGGTGCAACCAGGGCCCTGGCTGGACACCTCCCGCTCAATTCCTGAGCCAGGCCTGGGGTCTCCTGAGGGCCTTCATGGAGCTGTCTCGGTCTAAGGACATGGCTCATGCAGACACCGCCACCAACTCTTCGGACACTCAGAAGCCACCACGATTTTTACTGGGAATTACAGGAGGCCGCAGGACGCTCGAGCGGCAGGACCAGCGCTGCCAGGCACGGTGATGCGCACCTGTGATCCCATCCCTGAGAGAGGCTGAGGTCGGAGGATCGCGAGGTCCAGTCTTGCTTGAGCAACTCAGCAAGGCTCGATTTCAAGATGTAAAAAAAAAAATAAATAAGATCATGAAAGAGCCTGGGGGTGGGTAGTTCAGTGGGAGAGCTCTCCTCTCCAGGACTACAAAAAACAAGATGTGAACAAAACCACTGCCAATGACCAAGAGCCGAGCTGTCCACGAAGCGTGGTATGGGTGGAAGTGGGCACCTTCTGCTGCCTCTGCACAAAGGGGGAAGGCGAGGTGGGCAACGGGCCGGCACTCACTCTAATGTGCAAGGTGGAGTGCGAGCTGTGTGCTCGCTGCGAGGTGTTAATGTTTCTCCCCCGCCGCTGCTGCCCCTGCAGGGGACACTGAGGAGCCTGAGGCCCCGCACAGCAGTTGAATGGCTCGGGGTGGTGTTAAGTCCGGTATTTAACAGCTCGATTCATGGGCAGGAGGAGCACGGAGCTAATGGCAAATGCAGGTGGCCGCCAAGGGTTCGGGCCACTAATTGAAAATGGACATCGGTTCAGGAAACAATGAGCCTGCAAGAAAATCCTGTCCCTGAAGAGCCCCACCCCCACACACCTGAGTTCGAGTGCGAGAGCCAGGGAAGGACCCCTGCTCCCCGGGGTGACGTTTCCGGGCTGCAGAGCTCAGACTTGAAAACACCCAGAGAATCTTGCCCTGCCTCCAGGCTGCTTTTCCTGAGGATGTGATGGACGCCAGCTCCTGGCACTGCTGAGGCATAGGAGCAGGGCTACCATCCTCCTGGGCAGGAGTTCTTGAGGCCCCTGAGGACTGCAGTAGGGATGCAGGGAACCCTCCATTCCTGTCGCCAGAGCACTGGCCACCCAAAGCCCGCCGTTCCTGAAGTTCCACTTCCGTTTTCCGCTCCTCACTCCACCTGCAGCTCCTTGTACTCGGTGTCTCCACCTGCAGACAGCAGAAGGTCACTGCAGGCCCCATGCCTTGTGGCTCTGGGACCCCAACGCTGAAGCTGCTGGTGAGCACCCAATGCACCCTGGTGTGGAGAGACATGGCCACAGCGGGAGCAGCCCAGGCACCGTGACGGCCGGCATCCGGGGGTGTGGCACTCTGTGACCACATCCTGGCCCCATGAAATGTGGCCTCTGTGTGTTGTCTCCTATATACACCTGATGAGGCAGGGTAGGGGCAGCAAGGCCCCAGCCGGCCTTGCTTAGACCTTGTCAAGGCCCTGGGGGTGGGGAGGAGAAGCCCTGGGCACACGGGGGTGAGTCTGAGCTAAGGTGGGCCCCACTGGCTTCTGGGCTCCAGGCAATCTCCACCTGGGGTTGCAGCCGGGCCAGACATCTGCCGCCCCAAAAACAGCAGCTGCCCCCAGGCATCACTCCGTAAATCTGTAGGGGAAGGAGGGTGAGAGGGCCGGCAGCTTTATGAGGTGCCACCTCTGTGATTAACGGGGTGCTGAGATGTGCGGACCAGCGGGGTGGGACCAGGGACAAACATCAGTGCATCGCACATGCACATGTGTATCCATGCCTACACACACGTGTGCATGTGAGCATGTGCACACAAGTGTGCACACACAGGCATATGCACACAGTCATACACCTGTGTACACACACACACAGATAAATACATGTATTGTCATACACAGGCATGCAGGCACGCATGTACTCATAGATGCACACACCCATATGTGTACACAGCACATATCCACAAATATGCACATGCATATGTGCACACGTGTACATATATACGTGTGTAACACAGACTCAGATTCACACATGTACATGTACAATTACACATGCACACACACACACACATACCACCTGGGATTTAGGCCTTCCAGGTTAAGCGGGGACCCTGACCGTGTCGTCTTGCAGAAGGCCCCTCCTGGGCATGGTTGCCCAGTGGAAGACTAAAGTGTACAGCTTTGGGGCCTGGCAGGATGGTTCAGTGGTCTAAAGCGCCTGCTTAGGAAAGCTTGGGCAGCTACAGGGACCACGGTTCGATCCCTGGCACCACATGCTGCGCCAGCCCTGCCCTCAGGGCAGGCTGAGCCGGCCATAAAAATGAGTGAATGAACAAATAAAGGTTCTGAAACAAGAAAAAAAAAAATTCCTTAAAAAAAAAATAAAATGTGCAGCTTCGAAAATGAAAGTAACAGCCCCACCATTTGGACAACGTGTCCATAGTACGTGCTGGACTTTTAGATTTTGGATATTGAGTAGATATGTTGAGGAAAGTCTATTTATTAGATATGGATGCAATAAGAGGGTAGCGGGGCAGCAGAGGAGGTCAGGCTCACCGGTCACCACTGTGTGCCAACTGCACCCACGATGGCTTCCTGCTTGCCTTCTGGTTCACACTCACTTCCCCCACGGCACTGTTGTCTGCGTGTAGATCCTGGCCAACTTCCGGCCCTGCGTCCGCTGCTCCAGTTCTTATGGCTTCTAACACCAGAGCTAGAACCCCAGTTTAGGACCCTCCCGGCTGCTGCCCTGGGCTGCACAGGGCAGACGCTCGTTAGGCGTTGTCAAAGGGCTGAGATGAAGGTGTGCGAGGGGTTGGGCTCCTCCCTGTGCTGGGATCTGCCGTGTGGGGCACAGCTGTCAGGCTCGAGGCTGTGTGGAAGTGAGCCAACGCATGAGCAGAGGGCCAGGGCCAGGCTGTCGCCGCAGGTGAGCCCAAGGGTCGGGGAGAGCGGAAGCGCTCACCGGTGCCAGCAGGAGATGGGCGCACCTACTTGCACACTGGGAGCTGCTGTTCTCAGAAGGATGCTTGGGCCATAAGCAGAAGCCGCTGCCTGCAGGAGGGGAGAGCAGACGCGGGTGTGAAGAAGGGGCGCCACCAGCCCTAGCAGCTGTCCTCACCAGTCGGCACAAGTGATGCCATGCAGCACAGCAGAGCTTCGGGAGGAGCAGGCGTGGGTGGGGGAGGAGAGTCGGCCGGACCTCAGCTCCAGGGGTCCTCGGGACAAGAGCGACACCCAGGCCCCTACGGTTATAGTTGGGAAGAGGGAATCTTTCTTGAAGAGAGGGTGTGGTGGTTTGTGTTTAGACGTTCCCCCAAAGTCTCATGGAGTCAGAGCTGGGGCTCTTCAGAGCTGGCTGCATAGAGCGTGTGATGCTGGGCTTCAGGGCGTGTGCTTAAGACCAGTCCACTAGTGGGCTTGGTGCCTGCCCTGAGCTGGGGCCTAGGGAGACCACAGAGGAGCAGAAAGAAGCCGCTATTGCCCCCTGCCTGCCACCCTCCCTGCTGCCTGCTGCCCTCTGCCTGCGACAGCCCCAGCCGCCATCTGCCTTGGCACCCGCGACCAGGAGCCTCTTCCTCCCTTAACGTCAGGTGCCTGGGCTCCTTCTTTAGCAACAAGAAAGGTAACACAGAGAACACCATGTCCACAGAAATTAAGCAAAAGAAGCGCTCGGATGGAGAAGATGCGTTCAAGGTTTTAAAAACACTGCAACATGGAGACAGTGACCCTTCTGTGTCTTGCCGTGCCTAGAGACACATGTCAGTTACCAGATGTGGCATGAGAAGGAGACGGCTTTCCCTCTGGGGCTGCGGCAGGGAGGTGGCGCGGCGGGGCCTGGGTCTGCAGAGGTGCTCCGGCTGCTGACCATGCTGCCATGTGCTTAGCTCGAAGCCCAGACCTGGGGCTCTGGCCTGGCTGAGAGTCTGAGGAGAGAGGCCCGGTTAAAGTCAGAGCCCCTCATAGGTGACACTTGGGTGAGCAAAAGTTGGGGTGAGGCCTGGTGAGTAAAGTCCACTCTGGGTAGGCCTGCGAAGGAAAGGTGCCCGTATTAATCCGTGGTATGGTGCTAGGACAAAATGCCTCTGAAGAAAGATACATTAATTCAGAGTTTTGGAGGCTGAAAGTCCAAGATGAGGGGGTCCATCTGTTTGGCCTCTAGGAGGGGCCCTTTGAGGAGGCCGCCACAAGGAGCAAAGGGTTGCAAGCCGGCCGTGGTAGGGGGGACGGAGCGACCCTGCTTCTGTACCCTCCTCCCCGTCCTGCTCCTTGTGCTGCTCCTTCTTCTTCTAGTTCTCTTTCTTTTCCTCCTCCCCCTCCTCCTGCCCCGCCTCTTCTCCTTTCCTTTTTTCTCTCTCCTCCTTCTCCCGCTCTTCCTCTTCCTCCTTCTCCCCTCCTTCTCTCCTCCTCCCTCTTCTCCTCCTGCCCCTC